>JAVFBX010032636.1:0-17841 GCA_034783855.1 Mopalia kennerleyi | reverse complement strand
CGGTTTTAAGTGTCCAATTGCTTTACTACAGTTTGTATTTGGGGAAATGTCTTTGAGTACGGCGTAAAACACTAGTCAACCAATCAACCAACCTATCAATCAGAACGCAGGTGCACAGAAAACTTGACTTATAGCTTGTAGTTGTAGCTAATCTTAAACATTTTTAGATAAATAAGTATAACCTTTAGATTGTCACATGGATATTGAATATTGAACCTACAATATAAGACGTTTCGTTTGTGCTTAACGACAGTCTGGGATACAATAATATGCTAGATTAACCTTCATGATTACTTAAATAGTAAAGAAACATATCTCGTAGTTTTTTTTCCAAAGGGGCGTTTGGGAGGGGGGCTTCATGTTGCCCAGTCGCTCTCGGAGTACTGTCATGTTTTGTTACCAGTGACATCGGCGGTGGTTTCCTTCACCCATTGGGCTGGCACGAACTCATATCTGTGCAATTACCCTTATATGAACGCCCTCCAACCCAACCAATCAACATAAAAAAGCTGCCTTGTTTGATGACAGACAGCATTCGATGGTTGCGGCAATAATGGTTTTCTTCGTAGTAATGATTGCATTTCCTTATCCAAATGAACCCATTTAAGTTATCAGTGTTAAACACTTATAATGCACTATTTGCAAAAATATTTTATAAACTAAAAGCACTAGCTTCCACTACATGACAAAAGGATGCCGGTCAACTCAAACCACTTTTTCAATGGTCTTAACGACTGAAAGTTTTGAGTCACAGTGGTACTTCGTGGACCCAAAAACCCCAAACCAATAGTTAGTCATAACACTTACATTTCTGCTCAATTTAAAGATTTGTTTAACTGTATACCAATGAGCTTAATGAATAGGTATAGCAGATTTAAACCTAGAACAAAAAAATAACTTGATCGGATAGTTATTAGTATTAGTATAAACGGACATTTTATTAATTTTTGAAAATATATGTGTATCATTGAGAAGAAAGACGTTAATGAGATGAGACTATTATCATTTTGTGCTCAGCGGCTTTGCGCTCCCCGTAAAGATTATCCCAAGCACGATAGTAGTCTCAGGTTTCCCAAATTTGACAATTTGTATCCTCATCATACACAAACTAGAACCTGAAATGAATGTCTAGGATTTATTTGGGTCATTCACTTTGACAAGTCTATCTAATTCCCCACACATTTATCGGTTTACTGGCCATTATCGACCACAAAACTGACTTGGGGAGAAATACCATCTCAATTTCCCAATGCCATAGACAGATATCAAATAGAATCGGATGTATCGCCTACTACGAACAGATTGCCCATTGAAGCAAACAATTGGTGCCTTAACAAAGATACCGTGTAAGTCTAGTAATGTTTGTATACTCTTGCATACATAAAACAAAAAATATGTTCTGCACAAACAATGGCATTTGTAGGATATATTTTTTTTTACTTTGGTTTAGATGTGTAATGACAAGATTGTAAAAAAAAAGTGTCTAGTTCAAAGTTTACGATGATTCAATAATGGAACCCATTGTTGATTAAATGCGTTTTAGTATCTTTTGATTAAACAATATAACCTATTGTAGCTTTAAAGTGTATGCGAGCACATCGCTATTTAGCCTCTATGAGTAGAGTGTTGATGGGGAGAGAGGGGGGGCACATGTGGTACCAACCTATTTCTGTAGTGTATGCAGAGAGTGGCTTCTCTAAACAAGCTAGGTTTCTTGTCCATTGCCTGTAGGCCTATTAAACTCCTCACATGTTCATCAAACGTGTGTAACAACTCGAAGACAGTTACAAAGCTCAGCTGAGGTTTTCTCGTGACCACGGTGTCCTGACCTCTCTCTCTAAAACTTATTTAAGGTCTCTCGAGCCCGATTGAGCCTAAATGCTAAAGGATTAACCCTCTTTGATAGGTGATCAGATGTTCGCGGCGGTAAATCCCTGTAGGAGTCAACGTCTTAAGATGGCTTTTATCAGTGATCTGCAATGATAATAGACCTCCAGATAAATTACGATGGACAGGTCTATGACCGATGATTCTTATATCAATACCCGATCGATTAACGTTACTGGAAGATACAGCGAATAGGACACACTTATAACAATATTTTACACAGTATACTTTTTAAGACCGTGTTAACATTTTACGCTTAATGTTATAAGCACACCAAGCATTACGGTCATGGGAATTGGGCTTCCAACCCAGGCCTGAATTGTATTTTTAAAAACCGTATAAGTTTTACATATGATATAGTTATTTTATTATTGAATAACCATATTAATGGTTCATAGTATCACCAATTTCTTGTAATCGTGATAAGGGTTCAAAGAGTAATGAAGACTTTATAACGTAATATTTCGAACGTAAATTTTCTTCGGTACACCTTCTAAGTCGCCCCATTTAATATAGTATATATAAAGTGTAGTAACAACTCCGAAGAAAGATAATGAATTCTTTTATTGATCAAACCATCATCAGGAGTGATGATTATTATGCTTTCTAGATTAAACGGAGAAGTTCCATTTTAACTTTGTATGTGTACATTTACTGAAAAAAAATCCTTTACATTTTATGTAAAGCGATGGTTATAAACCGGTGTTTTTTTGGGTCGAGGCTGTTTGTCTTCAGATCTCTCTGACTGTAGAATTGGTGACTAAAAGCCATCAAAGTTATCAGCACTGGAATCAAACCGTATGGTACTGCGGGGTCCCTAAACATGCTTATTTTGGGTGTATAGGGCAAATATTAGGAGAGGAGCCAGAGTATGTGTACTATCTAGAAAGTCGAGCTGAAATCCGTAAAGATATGACCTCCGCATTGATAAGATACGGGTGATCAGGGGCTGCGCCTAGACACTCGGATCTCTCTAAGCAAAACACCCGTCTTCTCTGGCTATAAGGTTGCCTCTTATGTTTGTTGGGCTTTTGACCCTCTGTGGGCCAAACAATGAAAACCTATAGTATAAATATATATGTTGGAGTTGGTAGTAGAACACAGTGTTTATTATCGGAGTGTTTATTAGCGGCTGTTCCTAGCCTCTATAGAGTGGATGCTTACGATCAGAACAGACCAGACATGTCGGCACACATGGTTTTGCCATTACAGCCTCTTGGATATATCTCTATAAGTAGATGTTCGCTGAAGCCTGAGGAGTAAATCTGTAAGCCTAAATGTTTGCCACGTGTCTCTAGTCAAGGCTGTAACAGACATTCAGGAGATGTATATCTCACACGAAATTTGATTAAACCTATTTTAGAACATCATGACTACCACTGATGAGTTTAACTTAGTAAAGTATAGTAACAACTCCGGAGATAGATATGAATTCATTTTTACTCAATGTTTCGGTGTATTGATCAAACCACCATTAGCTAGGAGTCTCTGGTTTGATCAATAAACCGAAACGTTGATTCAAAATGAATTTATTATCTTTCTTCGGAGTTGCTACTATACTTTATTATTTTTTAACATACGCAGACTGTTACTCCTTTAAAGTAACGAAGGAACGAGAAACGAAATCCGCTTCTATGACGACGTAGTTTTTTTTTGTTTGATTGGGGTTTAACGTCTCAAGGGTATGTCACTTATATGACGATGAGTTGTCAACTTCACGTTGTTCCTTGCTTCAACACTATCTAAACCGGGAGGAAACCTAATACAAATTACCCCACGATTACCGGAGCCACATAGTGTGATTCACTCCCCATACATGATAGTCGACAGGCAAACTCGAACCCGTGGACGGTACATCCACTCGAAGTAAGATAAGTGAGCAGACAAGCTAACCACTAATCTACGGCCGCGTGCCGACGGTGTAGAGAGAACTTTTATTATCTCTGACCGTAAATGGATTGATATATTCTGCTAATCGCCAACATTGTCATCAACTTCTCATTTGTCTCAATGTCTCGTTAAATAGCAATTATGTTAAGAGTGAAAGTTAAGGCAAACTATGGAAAATCCCTGATTAGGACCATGTTTGGTAGCATGTTTTGACTTTCCCGTAAGAACTTTGACCAAACAATGCTCCTTAGTGACGAAAAAACTTGAACACACTACTTGTACTCACACAGCAGCTGTTTAAAATATAAAGCTATAATACGTTATGATACCCTTCCATAAATCTTCCCTATAAAATCACCCATGCAAAGTTGGCCATGCTACCTTCAATCCAAAACTGTAAATGTTAATTTCTTAAAGTAAGCCTACAAAATCTAGGTGAACTTAATCCGAATATTAATTGTGGACCTTATTAAATATCCAAGTCGTCGAGGTTAATTCTACGGTAAGATTCGCTGGTGGTCATATACCCTCAAAACTTGTATTTGAACGTTTAGGTTGAAGATACTTGACTTCAATTCAATGTTAAAACCCTCCATTGATCGACAACCGTCTGGTGACCTTTGTGCTGCAGGGTTGAAATGTTACAGCTGAACATTGAATTTTCTACATATTGTGTCGGCCCATAATTCCTTGTACCGGATGCCATGCCTGTACTCAGGCGGAAGAAGCAACACGGTTTCAAAATTACATAATGGTATATAATCTAATGTGTCAGTAAAACAAGAGGCCAAACAACTCTTAAGGACTTTATACGCTGGGATTGAAAGGAACATATGTAAAGTTCAGTATGGGGCAGATCCGCCGGTGTCAGTATGTAACAAATCAGACACGTGTACCAACAAGGAAACATCTGGGTTTCCCTTACAGTTTATTAACGGACAGCTTACGTGTAAAGCAAGCTGCTGTTTATTATCTAACCCAACTGTGTAGTAAAAGAAATGTTTAGTGCCAGCCCTTCGGCGCTTTAAACACAATTCACTGCAGATGAGGAGTTGAGTGGATCTGTGCAATGACGCGTGTGTCTTAGCTACTGGATATTTACCAGTGTTAGACATATTGACAAAGTACATATTACACAAATAAAATATGTCTACACAGTACACAGCTTTTTAACCCAATTAAATTAATTTACAAAAAATAAATTTATTTTAAGATATAGGGCTACTGCAGTCTGCATACTAATTAATCATGTACGGCATGGCAGATTTAATGCGTCAGTGGTGATTCCATTAAGCAAAATTGTCTATCTCTACATTTAAGAGTAAAGTCAGCCAAAACCTGAATATCATAATAGCCATTCACCCGTGAGCCTCAGTAGCTCAGTCGGTTAGCCCCGCTATTCCTGTAGTTCGAATCCAGGTGGAGGCAAACCACATAGCCCCCAGTACGGAGCTAATTACAATGCCTTGACGGTCTTATTGTACGACAAGCTGGATGAAGCTTTATGGAAATACGTTGTTTGCATTCATCATCCATCTTGCGTCATTTACCCCAAACTACCAAATGGGCGTTATTTTATTTCCTTCTTCAGTGAAGTGTGGACTTTGCTTTCCAATGAAGTATTAATACACTTTCAGCTGCCCTTATGATCTGCCGGGATCTGTTGGTTACAGCACGTTAGAGTCGGCTGAGTTAAAGCTGTGACTGTATGAAAAAACGCCCCAATACATAATGGAAATGTACGACTCGTCTCTGCTTAGACTAAATGATTAGTTAGCTATAGATCAAAAATCAATGTTCTGTGCTTGTAGTAAAACGGTTTGCTTCACACGATGCTTTTTAATCTTAGCAACAAATCTTCCCTGGAAAGAAGTCGTTAGTAGGCTTAATACATTTATCTCCGACTGCCACTGGACCGATCCAATCTAAATGGTTTATTATGAAGAGGCATATACACTACATAGAGTTAATATCAGCCTCTTAAGACGCCGATGGAGTGAATAGAACTAAAGACACTGAGTAAACAACATTGTCCTTTAATCAAATTTGTTCTTTCTCTTAATAATTGGTAGCATGATTGCCCGCACTATCATGTCGTTTGACCCATTCGTTTACGATTTTTTATTTATGGTTCAGATTTGATTGTATTGAAAAGCAGTTTCCTTTCAACAAATTCGGACCTACAATTATTTTAGCAAATAATTAATCACTGTCCGAAACAGATTGAATGCAATTAAATAAAAGCTCGTTTGCTAAAGATTCTAGACTTCGGATTATTCACATCATTTGTAATTACATATCAAACATATTATATATTACAGTTGTATATTAGAAACAATAAATATAAGAAAAACAACAACAAACTTCAATAGGATTCCGATTAAAAGCAAACCATTACAGAAAGATTCTATAGGATTTTGGACATTCAAATTCATTAAATCCTATTTATTTAATTATAAAATTTTATAGGATTGTCAATATCGTATAGGATTTTACGGGATCATATAGAATTCCATAGAAGAATCCAATATGATTTTGTCCAGGGTTTCTTTTTGTATGGGAATACCTTTCAAAGCAAATAAATACCCACTTTTGTACGATTATGATTATTTTACACATTACGGAACAAATACCATGGCATAGATTTATTTGGATTTAGAGCTCAGCATATAGATATCTTGTTTTTGTTTGCCGTTAGCCTTAATTGTCTTCTATTGACCATAGTCCCAAGAAAGGGGACACATTGAACATTAACATGCGTCAACTTTGTTTGGTTTATACACGACTCTGTCCGGTACCTGTACATATTTTAGTAAAATTTAAGACCACAAATTAGATTCGAATGAATTTGAACCCGTTGTTCATACATATCATAATGTATGCATAACCCGTTAAAAATAACAAAAGATAAACATGTTTAATAGTCTGTTGAGATAGGACTTATTGTAAATACCTCTATTATTATAATAAACACAAACACATTATAAAACAAGTGTAAATGTGTTTATTGGTATCTGTTTGTACCACAGAACATGCCATACACCCATTAATAACTTCATGATTGTTATGTTGTTTGCTGACAATATATCTGATTGGTTACCATTTCAGTTCACGTCTGTTCCCACCAAACTACAGATTACCCACGAAAGATGTAATTCTCCAGAATGCATTAGCGTAAGTACAACAAAGAAATAGATTCTTTTAGAGGCATAAAGAAGTCGGACGTACATACAAGACGGAAAACATTGGTATGGATAACAACTTCTTAGTTTATTGGAAACTGCGTTTCTACCTCATTCCAGAGATCGTTTTAAAAAAACAAAGATCGTTAAAAACGATCTCTGGAATGAGATAGAAACGTAGTGTCCAATAAACGAAGAAGTTGTTATCCATACCAATGTTTTCCATCTTATAACAAAGAAATAACAAGCAAGCAACGCAACATTTTACTATTGCTATGTATTTAACAAGTATCCGAAGGCTGACATGCATTATTGTCTGGATTATGGCTTTAGCAAAGAGTGTCAAATTTCTCTGAAATATGGTTGTGACAATAATACGAAGAAATGGTTTACAATTCAACAATTAAATGTTGGGACTAATGCAAGTAAGCAACGGGTAGCAAAATAACTTGAGTGAAATATAATAGAACAAGTGTCCAGAATGTGATTACATGTGTTTGCTAAGAATGGATAGAGAAGGAAGAAACTGTCTCGGTTAATAGAACAATCATTCAATTAATTTTAACAATTTTAATGAGTTATAATTTTAACTCATTAAAATTAACAATTTTAATGAGTTATAATTTTAAAGAAAAATATTATAAACGGTAAAAATCCATATGATCATTCCCCTAAACACTTCTGAAACTTTACAATGGATTTCAGGTATATATTGTGCACGTGTGTAATTATACTATTGATGTGAAAGTAAATATATTGTATCTGTTTAATATTTGACAGTGTTGGAGCTCCTGCCATTGGTTGTTTGATAAATTAACGCCCGTAGTATGGAAGGATGTTTGTCAAAATACCAATTTGTGTGTGAGTATACTTGGATACCTGGTCGAGGGACTATTTATTCATTGAAACTATCCCGAATTGCTTCTCCGTCATTCGGAATTCTAAATACGTTGTATAATATTACATTGACGCACATTTGCCTTAACTCTAAGTATAAAAAGCTATTTGCCACCACCTATACACTGGACGAAAAAGCAAACAAACAAACAATAAATAAATATATATAAATAGTTGCAACTTATATGAATCTTTAAGAACTAAAATCGTATCACTGTACACAGCTGTGTGTTTCAGTGTGTCTACATGCATAGACGTTCTATTTTGTTGCTTTTCTCTCTAAACGCGATGCTGTCCAAATCTGTTCAATGAAATGACATAGCCAGCTGCTAAATTTGCCAAAGGAACCCCCAAAATCCAGATAATTAAATGGTGGACAGATCAAGTGAATTTTCGGTACTGTGTCTGTCGATTTGCCTGAAGATCAAGTGCTTGGATGACAGAATAATTATTAGTTGACGAACCTAGAGATCGATGTATACAGACCTTGATGAATTAGTTGAAACCTATGCTGGTAGCATTTTCTCTATACATATAGCTTTTAATCGTGCCTATTGATTTTTCCACAAGGCGCACTCGTCCTTACACCACTTAAGCCTGCCTCATTCTTAACATCTTTTTTGACCATTGAGTTTTATGAGTTATTTTTTCTCAAACATCTTCCTTGTTTGCTTGGTTGTTTCGTCTTTCTTTTTAAATTATTTTAAAACAGGTCATTTTCTCTGCAGTTATACAATTACTGCCGTAAAGAAGCGAAATGACCCTTAGAACTTAAACCAGGCGCGTAAAAAGCAACTACCCACCACGGCAGTGTTCAAGCTTAAACCGATTCAATTCCTGCCTTTCAAATAAATCCATAATGAGTACAAAGGAGTAGCCATATAGTCAAAACTATGAAGGAGACTATCTCTGGTTTTCTCAAAAAAGCGGCGCTGTTAAATAGAAAACGGTAGGAAATGAGCGATAAAGTATAGAACCACAGCTGAAGCTACAGTATACATGACAAGATCGAAGACACCAACCTTAATCTAATACAACTGTTTTCTCTTCCATTTTCCTCACAGCCGGAGCCCTGTCAGGTGGCATGTGAGTTTCGGATCAAAATGCCAGCCGGTAAGTCTAATTATATGACCATTTGCAACAAAGACGGCAGCGTTAGTCAATGTCTTATGGGGAATTGTCTGCTTACGAGATGACACGTAACGAACCTATGTCTGGATTATTTATTTGTGATATTTTTCAGCCTACGGGTAAAGAAATGTTGTTTGGTAATAGCGAGCATATGACCCACTACAGATCTGTACATTTATTCAATACGACTGCATGGATGTATACAGTTTGTGAATTAAATGTCTTATATGTTTACAAACAGAAACACGCACTTCTCTAAATTAAATTCAAAGTGAGTCTTCTTTACATTTTGGTTTTGGCGCGCGAATCCTGCACATGATTCTGTCTATGTGGAAGTTAACGCAGGTGCATGTTTTTAGTGAGACTAATTTTAGTTGCATTAATTTTTTAGAAGAGAATATTTTCTTCTAAAGAAAGCTCTACTGAACTAGTTGTTGAACAATTTAAGGTTAATATCTACTTGCGAGATGTGGGATAATTATCCAATTGATATTTGTCAATATCATAGGTTCTGTGACGGGTGACTGGGAACTAATAGTACTCGCTGCACAAAGCGACTTGGAGAAAACCTCTATTGAATGGAACCTAACTTCAGTGAGCAATCCACCATTACCAGCGGAACGGAATCACGTGGTGTATGTGTTACTCGCAAGAGATCGGTCAAACGATGGAAATGGCGACTGGGGAAGTTTAACTCAGGTATTGTTCTATTTTACGACTGCAGCTTTTAAAAAGCACAGTCTCCCCAGCAATATGTATCATAATCAGACTTTAAAGAGCATTATATTTTTTAAAAATTTGCGTATGATAACTGTGTTCAAATTTTCCGAAGCAATGTCATAACAGAAGTGAAATGGCGGTATTTGAAAGAACACGTGAACAGGTGATTTGTTGGTTGCTTGATTGGGGTGAGGTATTTTGATACTGTTAGAAAGTTTATCTTACTCGACTGCTAAGTAAAGACAGCATTGCTACTCTTTCAAAGAAATGCCCTTAATCAGACGGCCGTGAAATCGAATGGTGTTATTTAAAATGTGACGTCCAAGGCCATACACCTGTGTTTTGTGCCAGAGAGTAATGATCTTTCGCGTCTAAAAACTAAAATGTCCACATATAGCGTATTTCATAAAGGCTTTTTTTGATGAATTATGAAACAAATTCAAATGTTTGTGTTCCTTATATTCTGCTCATGCCAGGACTCTCACTGAAGACGGTATTGAGTAATTATTACCTGAACTGTGCGTCGGCACCATATATTGAAAACGTGCCGTTGTGTTAACTTGTATTATAATAATTATAAGAATATTTGCCAGCCCTTGATACATGAATCATATAAAGTGTACGAACTAAAGGTCAGCATTAATTACAGACAACAGCCCCTTATGATGAAATCAAGACGGACACCTTGTTTCCGGAGTCGGAGATATGGATCCGGGCTGTAGGCATAAATGGCACCTTGGCCAGTAGGAAAATTTCTATCGACACAATGTATGGTAAGCTTCTTAAAGAAACAGTTCCGAATCAATGAACAGGAAACATTGTCGTTATCGAATTTTATCCTAAAAAATGCTCGCTGGAAAATGGCAGAAAGTCAGAAAACACGTAGTTTATGTATATAGCTTACATATTGCAGGACAACTGAGTATGTGATTTCGCATGTACATAACTAATGTTAATTTGTTACCAGGGACATAGCTTCATTCCAATTAAACAAAACCCACAGGTAACATTTTATTCATAATACACATACAGAATTACGCATGAAATTATTTACAATAATGTATAAGCTGGGCTACAAATTATAACCAGTTCATCTGGAGAAACCGAAACCAGCATGCCCTTGTGTCCATTAGTACAAAACCTATACATAATAATTAATTTGATAATCACTCAAGTTTCACGCAGTACTCATATACCGTTTAAATTACTGAAGAAATATCATTATGGACTGTTGGGTAACATTATCCCATTTCTTATTCCAGATCAACCTAAGACAATGATGTTACCACCAGATCTTAATCTTGACGTAAAAACCAGTACCGTTGAAGGTAGAGTCCAAGCAGTGGTATCCTGGCAGAACCTAGAAGTAGAAGACAATGTTACAATTAGCTACATTCTGACGTGGTTCCGGAAAGGATGTAACGTGTACCCGGACGGCCCATATTGTGAACTACCAGATGATGCCTTCTACCGCACAGTCACTGTCATAGGAAAGCAAAAGGTCAGCCAAATCTCTATTCAATATTTGTCTAATGCTTTCGATGTCGCCTGCAAACTACGGCACTACTTCTGTTAAGCTATAATAAAATAGCCCTTCTTTCTAAATAAAGGTCTTACATGACAACCAAGGACAACAGTACAAAAGTGTGGTGGCCTTAATCAACTGAGAGCAAGACATATACATGTATATTTCGGTTCATACAAATGTTCGAGCCGACAGCAACCCAACCAAAGGGGTTTTCAACAGGACTCCAGTCGAAGATAATAGAACATGATACAAAAACTAAAACCCAGCCTGGACACTATATAAAGAAATTCCATTAAGAAATGGTGTCTTTCATTTGCAAAAAGATTTACTAATAAATGGCGATGGAAATAGAGGCACATAAAGTGTATAACTGTGTGATAGACTTTTAATGCCACACATTAACTATCTGTCAATTGACTTTTTAAAATTTTTATCTACTTCAATAAGTTTTGATAAGTCGATTTTGAATTGAAATGTCTGTATAATACATTGTCATTATCGCAATAAATGTGAATTAACGTTTTGGTTTGCAGAAGACGAAAAGGTTACCAAATCTGACATTTAACACAGAATTTGTGATACAGTTAGAAGGAACGCATAATGGAAAGGGATGGGTGGCTAGGAAACAGATCCATACACCATTCTGTTACCATGTGTCCTCTTACTTCACGCGATGTGCTCAAGAGGCTCGACCACCAGGTGTCCCCAATACTACTGTCTCCCCAGGTGCGTTAACCACGGAATTGACTGTTACATCCACACTCAGCCAATCAGTGCCTGATGTTAATAACTATATCTCAAAAAGCACACGTCCTCAGGCAAACAATTTACTTTGGTTTGTGTTGTTATATTCAGTATTATCCATCAGTCTCCAGTGTCGATATATAGTTTAAAAGCTTTGTTATGAACGTAATGTAAATAGCTCATTATATATTTTGTATGAAAAATCTACGGAAAACCTCTTTCGTCCAACGAAAACTTATTGTGCATTTTTTGATGCACACAACCTTACTCAGAAGAACCTGCTTCATGCAAACACAGTGCCAAAATACTTTGCCAATTGTTATGTGTAAAAAGTGCTATTAACTTATAAATGCTGTATATGTAAGCGTATTTATATCGTTTTACAATGTATCTATAGTCTGTTGTGTTTTGAAACCGATTGCTGTACATTATGTAATAATACAGTAGTATTACTCTTGCTAAACTTGTCTTCACTCATTCTGTTCTCTCTGGCATGCCTTTGGTAGACACGTGTTCTTTGTGACAACCTCGCACTCAAACCAAGCCTCCTCCACACTTATCTCACATAGATATTGTTTTTACCAAAAATTGATTATAATAACTTTAAACTGAATTGTTTAACATGGGTATTTGGTAGTATCGGTACAATGGAATTTGAGCTATTCGAAAATATCAAGGCTACTAACGGTATATTTTTCATTTCGAAAGAAAGCCAGAGTGATAGTGTCAAGACGAATACAGGTCGTGCTTTGAATACATTTTTAAAAAATTGCTAGTTTGTTAATTATGGAGCTATACTTTTCGTTTTCATTTGACCTAAGAAGCAATGGATCTGAGTTTATGTTCACTCTCTCTCGCTTTGCAGCAGACTGATTATATGGTCAATATCTAACATTCGGAAATACTTTTTGGTATTGACACATATAGCAAAGTTATGTAAAGAAATACTAACACTCTGGTAACCCGTATAAATTTAACTATATTGATCCGAGGTCCAGTAATACAGGTCACTGAAATAGGAACAATGCATCACATAATTTATAAATCTGTCTGACTGTTCATGGAAAATGAAGCTTAGGTTATGTCGATAAGCTATCCTAATTGTGACTTTCGGATGTTTGTATGCAAGGCAGTATCTAACGACAAGCTTAAAGCCAAGATTATGTCTAGTTGAGTTTGATTAAATACCATATGACAAAGGTATGAGTCACTGACTCGTGCATGTTTTACAGTGTTTCTCATGCGAATTCTCATAAGTGTAAAAGATACCATGACAGATACATAGCTCTGAAAACAGCGAACTGAAACCCTGAACACAATATATAGCCAATACACGGATAAGGTAAATGAGCATTATACGCACAAACTTGAATACAGAAATGGAACCATCCCGCTGCTTTCTTTTCAGTGGAGGCGCTTTGGAAACTGAACATTTCAGATGCTGTACAAAACCCCAACAATACAGTCTCCTTGAACATATCGTGGTTGCCTTTCCTGAAACAATCTGGTTTGCTCTACAATGTTACTTGGCGGAATAAGCTGTCAGGAACATTAGGCTCATTGTCGTTTGACAGTAAAACAACAACCATTCCGTTAGTCCTTCAACCGGATTCCAGCTACGAAATTAAGGTAGGCCTACTGTGATAAGATAAAAGCACATTGGCACAATAATGATGGCGTATCTACAAGATGACAACTGATCTCAAGCTCTGGGTACTGGTGTTGATATACTAGTGGTGGAGCTGACAAGAACAGCTTACAGCGAGTCTGGCAAATCTCCACAAAAAGCGCCACTCATTTGTTAGAGATATGACCTTTAATACAATACCAGGAAACGACTCAATAACTTAAGCATTTAATGTCAAGACGTATTACTTAGCGAGTCGTCCATACCAAAGCTTGTTACAAATTTATAGCATGGAAATGCAGAATATGCTGAACGTTTGTATGCGTGAAGACAAATTATTGGTTTAATTACTTTATGAAAATACACACGAGGTCTTTTTGTGTTTCTAAAGAAAATCAGTTCACCGCAGATTTATATCGTCTCTGTATATTGCTTAACAGCGCAAAGAACTAGATTGATCGTATTACAGTGATGCAAAGTTACTGAACAGGCACTGGGCTGATATTCAATTGATCATGCACATAAAACGATTCCTTTCTTGCTAGGTTGTGGCTACATACCAAGAACCAGACGGCCAATGGCAGTACTTAGGAGAGAAACTCTTTGACGTGTCCACTTACAAACCTGTGACAGACAGCCAAGCGGTTCAAGTGTCCTCCAAGCGAGAGCGTAAGTGTTCAGTTTAAGACGTTGATGGTTAGGAATGATTAACACTTTGTCATATGGGAATGCAACAACGCTGATTTTGTTTCACGATATAACTAGCCTACAGCTGGCAGTTGTTACTTTAAAATTAAAACAGTTTCTTGCCGGGACAAAGACCTCTTTTGAGAGACCCCGATTATAACTTATCTCTTGACTGTATGGGCATACACAGATTGTTCGATTGGGGTTTTCACGCTGTACGTAATGTTATTTCACTCATATGACGACGTGCCAGCCCAATGAGCGAAGGAAACCACCATCGACGCTGCTGGCAACAAACAAAGACAAGACTGGACAATACACAAAGACAAACACAAAGAGACCAGCTTCATGTTGCCACTTAGCTTACAGAGCACCAGGGTAACATGGCATATATAGATGACATCGTTGTACCATAAATGCTACATAGACGTTTATGTTTATTTTATACAGCCACCAATCCAAGTGCAGAAGAACTGGGGTTAATCGTCGGTATCACGTGTATAATTACAGGAGTTATCATTTTAGTCGTCATATTCTTTTTATATAAGAAAAGACAATCAGTTAAAGATGTGATTATAACAAAGACGGCTGTCAGCAAGAGTAACAGTTACAAGTCTAGTATGGGTTGTAAGTATTATTCCTGTTTTCATTACACCATGATTGAGTTCAGATAAACAGGGTTTTTATCACATTGTTACGAAGAGATTTGACCTAAGATGAAATCTAATCATGATACTGAAAAGTAAATATTCATATATTTTATTTTCATAAATGCCTGCAAAGAAAACGAAATGGAACAAATAAGAAAATAAGACACAAAGTACTATGAATTACAATTTATATCAATATGTTCTATGACCCTTCGTATTTTTATTTCAGACAAAGCTGATTATGCGAATGAGCTGCTGGTGGTATCCGATGAATGGGAAGTTGATCCACAGCAATTAAAGTTCAGTACACCTTTAGGACAAGGAGCTTTTGGCAAAGTGGTTACCGGCTACTGTGACGAACAAAAAGTGGCAATAAAGATTCTAAAAGGTTCGTGTAACGTTTTACAATACTGGCACAGACTATTACGTTTGGATTAAAGTGACGAATACACTAATACATCGGTTTAAATCCTGTCCTTCGTATTCAATTAAATAACTGATTATCATTATGTTTACTGTTTGGTTCCTAGAGTCATTTTAGCTCTCTACATTAGGATTTATTTGAGAGAAGACAATTAAAACTTGTCAATATGGACATGGCGTCAGCAGGTTCACTCAAAGTGTATAGCAGCTCAAAACTCCATCCATGGTAGATTGTATCAACTGTGTCTTTTTGTTCTCAGACAGCGCACCTTTGTCTTACAAAGAGGACTTACTGGCTGAGATTGGTTTGATGAAGAAACTAGGTACTCACCCAAACATTGTGTCACTAGTAGGGGCCTGCACATTACACGAACCAATAGCACTCATCATGGAATACGTACCTTATGGAAACCTCCAAAGCTTCCTAAAGTAAGTTGAGTTAAATAAAAGTTTATATATCACAATCGCCACACGTTTAAATATGCCAATTATTGCCTGTAGTCATGTGTTAATGAATGATCCATCTTCACGTTGAATTGATCGGCAGAGTTGTGAGCATAATCCGTAATTGAAAACTAACAAAATGTTTGTCAATAATTAACTGTAGACTCTAAATTCCCAGAATTGAAGTTACAAAACAAATATCAATCCAAAAATAAAACAAATAAGATTTATTGTGTTTTGAGGTATGCTTTAACAAATTCGCTGATAATTTAAAGTAAATGATAAATCAAACATTGGATTATTTGCCAGGAAATGTCGCCAGGAGGGTGAGTTCCGACGTAAAGGCCGCCACCGTGAGCTCACCTATTCTATGGTAGACTCCCATGGATGTATAGAGAATGGAGTGATCACACCCACAGATATTTTGGCTTTTGCCCGTCAAATTGTCATGGCCATGGTAAGTTGCAAATATAGATCAAAGTGTATTAGTATTGATGTAGACATTAAATTGTTACTGTGAAATATGTATTGTTGTAAAACAAGGAGAGAAGGGTGAACTTAGAGATTTAATATTTGAACCACCCCACCTTTCTCCGTCACTTTTCTCCCTATGACCTTTGTCATACGATAAGTAATGTACTTCGTGAGCGTCGTTATATAGGCCTGTTATGGGCCTGTTCATCAATCCCCTTATCAGTTAAGTGAAATAAAAAAATCGTTTAAACCAAGTAGATAAAACAAAATCGATACTCAAGTCACTAGTAGTGTGGCAATGTTGACTAAACCCCTAAAATGTAGAATTAAATTAGATTATTCTGTATGACAGACAGTCTCTGAGTGTGGAAGAATCCCCAACAAAAACGGCGAAGAACAACTCAGATGGTTGACATGTGGTCAGAATGCCTAGAGATAGTAGACTGGTAGGGGTTACCTCCGTGAAGTTATTCACGCCTCTAAAATTAGGTGGGGACCTGACCTTAATATTTTCTCAGACTGTTCTACAGCACGACTTGTTTCTCCAAGGAAGCTTTGGTTGCAATTAAAGGCTATGAGCAACACTGTGCGAGTTGTTGCAGTGCAAGCTAGTTAAACAACACAGTAAACATGCCGAGAATCTTGAGCGTACATCTTTCAACCCGGTGGGCCAGATGGCCAGAAAGCATTGCTATCCAAGCTGTGGAAGGTTGCTATTGAAAGTTCCCCTATAACAAATACCTTGTCCTGAAAGCTATTCGGTGAACCGCCCCGTGTTTTCTTCACGCCAAACTTCTCGCTGGCACATTCCGACATTTATAGATCTGAAACTCGAGATTATTCACCTACAGAAACACAAACATGGCACATGGGGTCATTATATGTCACTACTAATTACCACAGATCATGTGCATTATTGTTACACCGAACCATGCATTCAAACAAAATTATAATTGTAAACCTGTGAATGACATATGCTAATAGCAAACCTGTGTTGAACTTAAGTTCATTGAAACCAGTTATTGGTTCATAATGTAAAATGTTCACATCTGAGTTCTCAGTAATATTCAATTTAAGGCCAAGCATAAATGTGACAATTACAAATTAAAGATGGCGAGACGAAGAGAAGATTGCCCATTTCCATTTGGTTGCGATACCTCAACCGAAATTATAGGTGTCTGTCATTCGGGAATTTCTTAACTCCTATACTTCTGGGGCCGGTTGTTCGAAGCACTAGTAAATTTAGTCCTCTATTAGATGACGTCATGCCATGTTGTAGGTCTATCTCTAGCCCGGTATTAGCTATTTAATCTGGTGTCAGAGATTAATACTCTTTCGAGCAACTGGTCCTTGCTTCATACATCTCTTGTTATTAAGAAATATTAACTGCTCCACAATCCATGATTGACTCAACATTTCGATGTGAGGGCTGATGATGGTTTCATCAATAAATCGAAACGTTGAGTTATTCCTATCCTGTTTTCGGAGTTACTAGGATTTATAGTGTGAAGCTTCTCAGTGGCAACTGATCTTTTTAAAAATGGGCCAAGGTCGCCG
>JAVFBX010032525.1:0-17844 GCA_034783855.1 Mopalia kennerleyi | reverse complement strand
CAAAGTTTATAACTTTTCAACCGGGGAAAAATACAGAAAGTACAGAAAAATACAGAATGCAGAAACCGAGTTTCGTTAATTAGCCAAAATTAGTTCATCCCACGGTTAGGGTGGCTTTAGGTGTGTTAAGTGTTTTGTGTTCATGCATATATTACGTAAGCCCTACATATAAAACCCAGACCACACATCGTCTTAGTACGGAGTTTAAATAGCTATGCTTGGCGTAGCGCTGGAAAGTGTCTAAAAAAGCTATGATTGGTTTATTTCTGTTTTGGGTTTCATTCTTATAGCATTCACATGATATTTCACTTTCTTTGACCGGGAAATCACCAGGTCATAGTCAGCTTCGTCTAAGTGAAAAATGTAATTCATATAGAGTATAGCATCGTTGCCATTCTTCCCAAGCGCTGTATTCAATGGTGTGGAATTTGACCGGCACACAGCTACACATTTATTACATATCAGGCAGAATATGCCTAGTTGCTGCCCGGAATGCAATACATTTGGTGTATTACATTCCGGGCACCTACAGTCGTGAGGGGTCACCGGAGTGCACAACAAATGGGTCGTCTGTCCGGGATGATCCGTGTCACGTGACCTATTTCCACAAATAGAACAAGCGCACGACAACAGCAGTCACCCTGCTGATCCATTACATGATATAACAGCCCTTCTTTATGATGTAATAGCGAATGTTAGCCCAAATGCCCGGATGTCCACAGCACAGCGCTATTTGTACTTGTATTTTCAAGGGAGATAACTCCATCGATGTCGTTGTGACGTTCACTTTAGGGCGAAAGGAGACAAGTTTACACGACGTATTGACGACATCGCATATTTTTTCAACGCATCACTGCATGATAACACACAAACCTTCCTAATTATGTAATAGCAAATATGCGCTGAGCTGCTCTTCCTATAATCATTTATGTAATAACCCATTAGTACATGATAACGCACAATCGTTCCTTATTATGTAATAGTAAATATGGGCTGATTTGCTTTTCCTTAATAAATATATTCCATCGTTTGCACGGTTCATTGTCACGTTTCTTTCTTTTGTTAAGCCATGTCATGCGACACCAACAACAACACACACGTCATTAGGACTCATCGTTTTAACCCTACCTCAACACCAACCAGCAATACCAAACACTTAAGTACTAAATAACGTACTTTCCTCTTTATCAATAGTCCGAGATCAACTCGAACTACTGATAACGAACACATCCTTCTTTATATGTAGTCCTGGATCGATGGATCCCGGACTACTGATAACGCACAAAATAATGAGTACGTGATAACGCACAAATCTTCCTTATTATGTAATAGAAAATACTTACTGAGTTGCACACTCCATACTACTTACCCTGCCGGACCACAGTTTGAATGAGCCAATGGTAACAATTTTAGTTTTTCGAAGGAATTCCATAATGCAGTATCAGTTGGTAAATATTCTCGAGAGCTATAGTATAGTACAGCTATAAGTGGTGTATTTAAATGGATTTTTGGTTTATTGATTAATTGATGTTTTTACGTCGTGCTTAAGGGTATTTCACTTATATGACGTCGGTGCATTCCAACAATATTTGACACTCAGTAGCACAACCAAGATGTTAAGAGTTTCCATAATATTGGAACTTGGAAAGTTAATCTTCCTTCAGTCCTAAGTAAAGACAGGGTTGCTTATTGTTTCACTTCTTTGCTGTTGCTAACAACCAATGTAATAGATAGGCCTTGAACATGGCTGGATAAACGTCCAGTAACTAATTTATAATTAAATTTAATAGCACAATATAGTATCCAGAGATATGTAACGGCAAGCTTTAACCTTGAATTGCCGATGAAATCACGAACAGTCTCGCGGAGCTAGGGAACTGGCGAGATGCTTTACCGGTTTACAAGCGAAGAAGACAGTGTGTTGCGTGAAACTTACTTGATTTCAGTCTCTTATATTTCCATTTTACAGCTACTATCATAAATAAGAAGACTTGAGTACATATAAACGACTATCTTCATATCCGTAGAAAGTAGTATTATAACTCGGAGAGACCTGTCTAAAACCTCGACCATATCCGTCCCGTAAATAATCTCTGATTGAGAGCTCATTTCAATGGCGGTCGTAACGCTATTGAATATTCATGAGCTCAACCCCTTGATCCCAATAGGTCAGCGGCTACATCGCTCTCCACGGTTTGCTCCGCTTCTATGCTGTTTGCTGGACTCGTGCTCAAATGTAGATGCGCGTCGTGGCTTACAAATACAGTGTTCATGTTCCTTATTTCCCTGAGTTACTAATTTGTTCATAGTAAATTAACAGTTCACTTGTCAAACGGATAACGCAACAGAGGTAACTCCCATGGATTTACTTTCATCATATGACCTAGTTATCCACGTGTTTATTGTTTACGTCTGAAGGCTATTCTGGTGTTGATATGATGACGTCATTGGAGCTACATCATTATTAAAATATTTACAGCGGACTTAATTTGAATTATTTGCAACAAGTCATACATAAAAAAGGAACAGTGTTTTGTTTAAATGAGATTTAACCCAAGAAACGAAGTACTTTGGTTAATTTCCACGCATGTGCGTTCAATACATCCGTCGAACATTACACGTTGTCGTGTAATATTATTGCTTCCATTCGCCTCCGAGATAACTGTACCGGTACGGAAAGTGTCGAAGGATGTTCCGACATGACCCAGAATAAGAGATGGTCAAAGGAGCGTAACAAACGTTAACTTCTTCACGTTTTGGAAAGATTTGTAAACGTACTGCTAGAACAAATAAATTATTCATCGCTTCATGGTTTATCAACCCCAAACATGTAACATCCGAAGCTATAAGACATGATTGTAAGTATGAGTGTTGCAATTAAAGGGAAAGACAACTGTTTTCCACCTAAACGTATTATTTTTATTGCGTATTTTCAAAGACAACCATCTTTATTGCACTTGTAATCGAATTAACAGAGCCGTTAATTGGATAATTTAAAAATCAGAACTGACGTCGTTGTTCCAAAACACTGTAGTTATATATACTGGTCGTGGCAGTTCCCTATTGCCTGCACTAGTGGATGCTTTCATATAAAGCCAAAAGGGAGGGTTCCGTCCCCAAGTGAAACAACAACAACAAACAACCCCTTGTATACATCAACATGTTACCAAAACCCGAATGTTTTAAACTGCATGTTAGCTGAAAACATGCTAAACGTATATGTTACTCAAAGAGCTGTTTGAATGTGTATACAACAGATAAACATTGCGCTTGGATGACCAAGCTTGTGTATACGCCGTGTTGTTACAGACGCCTTCCAATACATACACAAGCAAACGGACACACTGGTGACCGACCGTGCTTCCGAACAATGACTTCAGTCCCGCCTCTTAAATTAAATAATTAACGGCTATGCAAGTTTTATATAGATGTTTGTCTTTGAAAATATGCAATAAGAAAAAATAAATTTAAGTTGTCAACAGTTATCTTTCCCTTTAAGCATTTTGAAGACGCATATTCCGTCAAAACCACACCGTGTGGTATATTTGAATCCTATCTAAATACATTTCTGATCAGTAGTGCAGACAGGTCACTAGGATCTGATAGGGTTGTTGACGTTAAATGCCCATTTCTAAACCGAAATCACAGACTCTTAGCAATTATGGTTCATAGGATGGTTCTATACGAAACCATTATGGCAAAAACGGTTCTTTGATATAAAAAAGCTTTAAGGCTCAATATTAACCAAAAAAAAAATATCCCTTCGATTAAAAGTTAAATTTTCAAACTATATGTTAGAGAAAAAAAAATAATTAGAAATTCTGAATACAAACAGTTAAATTTGAGCATATAGTTTTATAGTTTCCCTTGACTATTTCCAAGTCATTAACAAGGTGTTGGAGATTAGTGAGATTGTCCCACTAACATACAAAGATTAGCCTCTTTAATTGTGTGTTGGACTAATACACAACACACAGAGGGCTACCTCAAAAGCGTAACAGGAAGTCGCCTTGAGCACTAATGCACACTCACATGTACGTTGGGGGCCTATTTTTCTGTTAGTTAGAGTATAAGCTCTATTTTCGAGAAACGCCTTAATAAAATGTGCCAAAAATATTCTGCCGTTCCACAGTTTGTTTTAATGTTAACATAGAGCAAATCAATTGAACGGATAAATTTCAACTTAGCAGAAGCTTTTACAGACGCAATATATAAAAACAAAAACAAATCTATATGATTCCAAACTTAGGTTTGTTCTCTGCAATTTTTGACAGCAAAACTTTAATCGCCTATTTCTGGTACTTCACTTTAAAGTATACCCTTCATTTTCCATCGCGTATTTCTTTCTTGGTCTGTTGCTAGCGGTGTCCACAATGATTTATTTTATCAGTTGGACTATACCTCGCCGTAATATGATTGAAATAACCTAAGTATGGCGTTAAACCTCAATTAAACAAGTAAAATAGTGCTGTTTCACAGACATTGAGAGTGTAATACTATGTTTCATTTGTATCCTCTCCTATCGATGGGTTAAACAGGCACTAGAATATTTTAAAGTCTCAAATTAGAAATTATATTAATTTACATTTTGTCACTCCAATTTTACCGAGAGACCTACCACGAGTTCACATTGAATTCCCTATTAATATGATATGTTGTGCTTTAGTTTAAATTCTTTTTTATTTTATAAATGTATGTTGTCTATGGTAGGTATGAATAATCACTCAAATTGTGTGCAGCTTTCGACAAAACCATCCAAAAAAAGTAATTCAACCCTATATTTATGACCCTTTTCCAATGAATTGTCAATTTTATCAGATCCCACCAAAGAAGTAGAACAATGTTGTGCACTGCGATTTCCTGATTTTGAAGCACTTTGCTTTAATCCAATAAATCTAAACGAATCAAAGGAAAAGTATTACCTGACTGATGATTGCTCCCAAGAATCTGATCATTGAAGGTCTATCAATAACCTATCAATAATAATCAATCAACTATTTCTCTGAGGATACCTTTATAGTGTTGAGGTATTGAGAAAAACGAATTGTCTTCAAATTATTCACATTAATGCTAGAAGCCTGAAAAAACATTTCTGTGAAATAGTTGGGCTAACCCAAAGCCTTGATTTCGACGTTAGTGTTATAGCAATTACGGAAAGTTGGCCGGACTCTTTTATTGAGCATCTTTAGGACATTCCAGGATATCAGCAATGTTCATACAGCAGGCCAAACAGATGTGGAGGTGGTATTATATTATTTGTAGATAACCTCATTAAAAATGTAAAAAAATAATGAAGAATTGTCGCTTCTTGAAGATAACGGAGAATTCGAGTCATTATCTCTTGACATAAAATTTGCAAACAAATCTTTTCTAGTCGCTTGTTTCTATCGACCTCCTGGTAAGAATTCTAATTTGTTTACCGAACACTTTCAAACGTCTTTGTCAAAAATCAAACCCGAAAAGAAAACTTGCATTGTTTTGGGGGATTTTAATATCGATGTACTTTAATCACAACAACACAGCCCAACGCGACAATTCCTGCATCTCATGTCTTCTTATTATTCCTATCCTACAATTACTAAACCTACTCGAGTAGCACACAATTCAGCAGCTCTAATATACAACTTCTTCACTAACCAATTAGAAGGTTTTTTTGACTCTACTATAGTCCTTACTGATGTGACGGACCACTTTTCAGTTTTTCATTTTCAAAAGATACAATCAGATAAACCAAAGCTTTGTCAAAATGTAAGGTTTCGTTTAATTAACTCCACTCAGGAGAACCCTTTTCATACCAAAATTAGTGAAAAGACATGGACTCATGTTGAAAATATTACGGATGCGTGAAGATTAACAAACCCAGGATAACATTTAGAATCTTAAATTCGATAAGAGAGAAAAATAAACTATATCGGGAACACGTCAAACAGAACAATCCCTCCATTACTCAATATAAAAATTACCGAACAAATTAAACCACACACTACAATTATCTAAACGTAATTATTTCCACGATAAGCTCAACACATACAATAACGACATAAGAAAAACATGAAAAACTCTCAACCAATTGTTGGACAGAAACAAGACCTCCGCCGTACCCGATTCATCCCTGCATAACAATGCAAATAACACCGAATCAGCAGAAATAGCAAACGGGTTAAACATTGTTTTCTAGTATGGCTAAAGAAATTCCAAATACAAGCAAGCACTATATCGACTTTCTTGGACATGAGTATGATGATTTGTAACTCAACCAATGTTCCTCAGAAGAAGTCTTGAATATTATATTAGATATTGAATATTCGTCTCCTGGCATTGACGACCTCCGGGTTTCTGTTTTAAAACCGGTAGCGAGCTTAATATCTCCTGTCCTAAGTCACATTATAAATATAGTGTTCGAAGGAGGCAATTTTCCTTCAGCTCTCAAACTGTCTAAAGTTATTCCTATCTTTAAAACTGGCCAGAAAAATCAATTTCAAAATTACCGTCCAATTTCTATTCTTCCGTGCATCAGCAAAATTGTTGAAAAGCTGGTAGCCACTAGAATGAAAGAGTTTATGTCAATCAATAAAATAATTAATGATAAACAACTTGGTTTACGGGCAAATCGCTTGACCTCTTTTGCAGCTTTACCCTTGTGTAAAGAACTCCCCTCTGCTCCCGAAGACGGCAAATACACTGCCGCCGCCTTTCTGGATATCTCCAAGGCATTTGATACAGTAGACCATTCCATTTTGTTACACAAACTAGGACACTATGGCTTTCATTGAACTTCTAATAAGTTCTTCCGAAGCTATCTTACCGAAAGAGTTCAATGTGTCAAAATTAATAATGCTACATCTAAACCCCGTGTTATAAACTATGGCGTTCCTCAAGGATCTATCCTAGGATCTATACTTTTCTTGATCTTTATGAAGGATCTTCCAGTTTGCTCTGATATTCTAAACTTTTCTGTTTTCGCAGATGATACTTCAGTAATGCTATCCAATAGAGATCCGACTGTTTTGGCTAGACTAATGAACCAGGAGTTGGACAAAATACACCAATGGTTCTCCTGTAATAAACTTACTGTAAATATTGTTGTGACGAACTCTTTGTCTGGACACCCCTTCTGAGAAGTGGACTCGACTGGATAATATCTGATGTGAGACGAGGCTAAGCAGGGCAGAATATCCGAGTACACCACAGAATACAGTCACCAGTGACAGCTGCTTAAATACCGTTCTTTAGTGAAGGTAAGCATACTGTCTGGTGCTAGTTCTGCGTAGTAGCCGGGTACAACAATTGGTGCCCAACAAGCCCGAATCCACATGTTTTTTTGGGGTAATGTATTGTTGAAATTTGTTGTGTTTTTATGTCAAGTCACCGAGGTTGGTGAATTCTCGTTTGTCAAGTTCGCGTGGCTTGGGGCTCTCGCTCCGCGGGAGCGCCATTTTGAATTTTCCGTTTGAATATATCTTTTGTTTGTCTTCTTTAGCTCGTTAACTTTTGGCTTTAATGGAATAAAATTTGTCTATTTATTATTGGTATTTATTGAAAGTGGGGTCGGATCCATTTGATCAATTAACCAACCAATGAGGAGTGCCAAATCGGAATCACTCCTCATTGGTTGGTTAATTGATAAAGTGGGTTCGGATCCACTTGATCAATTAACCAACCAATGAGGAGTGCCAAATCGGAATCACTCCGTTGGTCCTCCCTCATTGGTTGGTTAATTGATAAAGTGGATCCTAAGTTGGTGCTTAAAAATGGAATCCTCCTTTATAGCTGGAAGGATGACCGTCCTCTACGACACAGCTTAATTGTGGTCCCATACAAACTAGAAGTCTTCCTAGCGGTACACGATTCAACGCGATCTTAAAGGCCCCTCTTCGGCTTTCCCGATCCCCCGTGATCCCTTCCTTTTAGATACGGACGCCTCAGATATAGGGATAGGCTGTGCTGTCTCAGAGGCAAAATGGGATAAAAAAAGGTCATATCGTTTGCCAGCTACTCTTTGACAACAATTGCACCAGCAGACAAGGGAGTTATGCTCCAGACAAACAATACACAACCATACAGCGCAATACCTCTCAAAAATCTTAGCCGCACTCGCTATTTAAGGAAGCCAAGTCCTTCATCAATGACTCCGCTATGTTCTGTAATAAAGTTAAGGAAATTCCCATCCCGTGCCAACTGATAAGTTATGATGTAGTCGACCTATTTGCAAGTATACCACGCGGAGAAGCCCTAAAAATCATTCCTCATCGATTGCTTATAGCAACCCCAACATAAAGAAAACTAGCCTCACTTCGGACAACATTATAACACTTCTAAACACCTAGCTGTATCAGTTCAACTTATTTTCCAAGGAGAGATTCCTTCTTTGGACAGACACAGGGACTACCTATGAGTTCAGAGATTTACATGGCCAGCTTAGAAGAATCTGCACTCCTTAGCTCCCCCATCAAACCACAAGCATGGTACAGAAAGGTATACGGCACGTTTGTAGTCCTCAAACCCGATGCTGACCTAGCCAGGCTCCTATCCCACCTCAACATTCCCCATGACAGAATTGAGCTAACGGAGGAAAGTGAACAAAATAATCAACTTTCATTTCTAGATGTTCTAATCACAAAATCCAACCAAAACCTCCAAACCAACTCACTCTGACCAATACATTCACGCCATATCCAACCACCCTAACAGCACAAACATAGACAGTATTAACACGTTAACTAAGCGAGCAATAAACATCAACTCCAGAGATCCCAAATCTGGACTTGACCACCTCAGACACGTCCTATAACCAGTATCCCAGAAGCCAGTGAAGAAAACCACCAGCATTATACCATTAGCCAACACCATTCTTCTAGTCGAGCCCACACCAAAATCCATCCACGTCAATACCGTCAGTCAACTCTTCCATGACAAAGTTTAAATGTTAGCGTAATACCGTTTCACAAGCCGCTCACTGCTAAAATGTTTCCCTTTAAATTACCAGTAAAATGTCTAAGCGTCCACATCGTTTGACAATCATTGTTTAACATCCCCGTCATAATCTGTAAGGATAAATGTATATCTCATCCCTTAACATGACTATAGAGCTGAGCTGAAACTCTTTTTGGTAACGGACTTCGAATGAATGTAAACAAAATACCCCATTTTCCTTAATAGTCTGTTCAGCCGTCACGTGAGCTTAGGACCGGTCTTCACTCTCACCACCCAAAGTCGTCCACTCTGGGGTCAATGGAATGAGATTCCCAAATAGGCAAATACATACTGCGTTAAAATAAACACTCTTCTTCCAAGTTAGCAAGGGAAGATAACCCTCTTTATATACCAAAGGAAATCCAATCTTCCAGAAAATATATACACGCACAATTCAATCCAGTATGGTTAAATTACGTTAGTGAAGACCAGTCCCCAGCTTGCATGACTAAAATCCACTAGGAGTTAGTGTCCCTTGAGCCAGAGAATGAGAAAAATATACTAAAAATAAATACATAAACGATATTTCCGTTTCTAGAACTCACATAATGCCATAGGATATATTTATCCAAATTGACGTGTGACATTCATCGGCATATACAAGACTAATTGCAACGAGAGCAACGAGGTAGGTTTTATCATTAAATATATCAAAATAATCTGAATAATATTGGCAAACAACCATCATGGTTATATATCGACAAACCAGCTAATATATACAGAAACAAGTTAGCGTCGCCCATTACCGTATCAATCAAAACAAAACAAATATATGCAAATACTTTGACTTTCCATTCATCAACCACATTTATCTCTACTGATCCGTCCATGTCCCCTTTTCTTCCTTAACTTTATAAGTCTTCAATAAATGCGCTACATTGTTGTCTAGTTTACCTGGGGTCTACCAGAATCCATCAATTGAGTCCAGGATACTAACATTTATCAACATGATTAAAAGCCTATAGATCATTATTAACTTCCACAATAAATATACAGAAACACTTCTGTGAAATAACAAAACACCTATTCTGCAAAACTGAAGAAAAATAAACATCCAAACAAAGAAACGAACGCAAGGACACAGGTTCCAAAGACTCCGATAGAACACAGATATCCAAATATATTATATAGAATACAAAACCCCTTTTCCCTCATATACATTCACCACAAGCAGAGCATCGATAGAGTAACATGGCATTAGAAAATAACAAGAGTATGAATGATGATACAAAATAAGGACAACCCAAGTGTATTTCATTTATATTCCACATATGAGGCAGTTGTGCCCAACAATAAATAGCCTCTCTAATACAATCCAAACAATTTGAAGAGTTTCGCATGTTGAAAATATTTATCTTTCTGCAGTGCAAGGACAACCATATCATAGGTCTACTCGAAACATACGGTGATTAGCCAGAGGGCAAATAAACAATTGCAGTAAAATGGTTGATTGATTGTTTTTTTTAACACCTTGCTTAAGAGTATATGGTAAAGGTGTATTCAGTTGGCCCACAGGCAACAAACGCATTAAGGTGTAAATTAAAAAAGCCTACTGGCAGCAGACACATTTTCGGTAAATTAAACAAGCCTACTGGCAGAAGACACATTATGGTGTAAACTAAACAAGCCCACTGTCAACAAACACATTATAGGGTAAATTGAACAAGCCCACTGGCAATAACACACATTATGGTGTAAACTAAAAAAGCCTACTGGCAGAAGACACATTATGGTGTAAATTAAACAAGCCCACTGGCAACTAACACATTATGGTGTGAATTATACAAGCCTAATGGCAATAAAACACACCCACTGATGCAACAAAATCGAACAGCGTGTTGACCTAATAGAACAATAACCTTCCTGCAGGTACACGACGCGTACTCTTCCGTCTTCCCAGTCGAAGTGTGACATACACGTGCTTGGCCGCTAGGTGTCGCTTATGATCGTTAGGGGTTTGCTAGTATGATCTTTTTGAAGTAACTGGTGTCAATTTTAAGGTTAGTGGTCAAACGAATCCATATGTTGTATTACAGGAACATGTATCGGCATAGGAGGATACAGCCGATAACTTAGCCTGTTCAACATTTATATAACTGATCAAATTCCTGATGATTTACCCCAATAATTATATAAATGACAAGGAGACGACTGGGTACAAACCGGATCCTATAACAACGGAAGGGGATGATATTCGTGTATTTTGGTACAAGTAGACTTCATTACTTATCAAGAGCATATTCCACATATGGTCATTCAACTGAATCGAACGCTTTTTTTACATCCAAAGAAAATCCACATTTCCCATCGGATGTAAAGCAAAACGAATGTTATCCCCTATAAACTTTCCCTTCATGGTTGAGAATAACCAATTCATAATTCTCACATCCAGGGACTACGCAGGCAGGCATAATGACAGAAATAACATATTGATACTTTAAACAATGCCATAGCATACGATATGATGTGGGCCAGTTGCACCATGTACGTCACTTCCGGTTTGTAATAGTTTAATTACTGACTTAATTTTTATTAGTTCCTTGATCTGAGGGCTGTTATGATACTAAAATTGTATTTAAAAACGACCAAATCCCACTGTAAAATCGCGTGCCTTCTCCTTTAAGCAAAGGCTGGTCCCGTCTCAGAGAGCGTTACAATGTAAATGTGTTTCGTTAAATGTTTACCTCTTATAAAAATTGTTCTAAACACTTCAACGAATACATTCGATATAACAAAACATGTACTGCATGCTCAGGGCTGAACATCGTGCGATGTCAGCCCTCGACGATTGGTATTAAAATGTCGCCAGGTGACGACTCATGAGGTTTCATTTTGAAATATGCCTCATCTGTATAGTTTGAAGAAATGAAGAGAGAAAAATCTGCTTCCCTCCACCGGGATTCGAACTAGGGAAATTTGGGTTATAGGCCCAACACTGTAGCGACAGAGCTACACCATCTGTATATTAATATTATTGCTTACATAGGTCATTAAGATATCAACTGAGTGTACCCATAATATGAATGTAATTCACTCCATTGGAATCCAAGATGACGGGAGATAATCCTCCATAACAGTCATGTGGTCAAGTCCAGAATCTGTTACATGAGGATATTTATAATATAGAGTAGTGCCATTTGTCATCCACCCAATCCACCAGCCAAATGTCCCAATTGTCATAATGGCGTGATTACACATTGATAAAATAACGAAGTCCGTCTCCGCACTGTTATGTTCCAAAAATATTGTCTCATTTTCTAGTAAATGTTGTTTAGTCCATGGGATATCGTCAGATCCAGCGACGAAAATTGCGTTGTTAAACCTCTTTTTGAAGTATTGTGTCGCGTTTTTTAAGTATGAAGGAGGTACGACGGAGGCGTCAGAGGACAGCGTGTCACCTCTCCGCACATGGACAGCTACCAGTGTCGACTTTAGCAGCTTGTTCAAACTAAAACCTTGTGCGAGAGAAGTCTTCATGAAAACAGCCTCGGCGTCTTGTCTTATATTTGACTTGATTGAAAATTGTTTTTGAACGAAGTTGGATATATTTCTAAAATATTTCCATGATTGAAAATAACCCTGCATCCTGTAATCAGCTGAGGCATCAAAACTGAATGAGCCCAAATCGAAGGCCCGAGTCCGAAGATCCAAATGTACAGGGAATCTTTCGCACTGACCTGGTGACCGGATGTCTACATCCGGAAGTTCAAACACTCGAACCAATTCGTTTTCCGTTTCAATAAAGGCCTTCATATTTTTTCCATTGGCGATCCCCAGCAAAGCCGCGACTTGAAAGAGCCGATTGCCAAGTCGACCAAGTCTCTGTATACACAAATCTGCCAAATGCTTTGTCACCTGTGTTTGTCTCATATAATCCCTTTCTAGCATATTCTTTAAATATTTCATATTCCTTTTGTTTTCAGTTGCGACTTCTACAGAGTAACCAAGGCGACGGGAAAATACAACGCTGTGCGATGGTTTAAAGACCGCAACCAGGAATATAACGGTGCCCGCACCTGCAAGTAGAAAATAATCGGGATTAGTATATTTTGATTTTGATAAACGTAATAGGAAATTATATCAGGCATATAAATTATTCCACATTAATTGACATTTATAAGATATAGGTGATTATAATGTGATCAAAAATACATGGATATCAATAAATTTGCAACTTCACATGCAGTTTTCATTGGCTTGGTCCTGAAAAGAATATCATGCCATGCATTAACTTCAAAATAGTATGTACTAACAACAAAACTCTGAGCTTCATGGACTGCCTTAAAGAGAAACAACAACGATTTTCGACCTTATTATTATTGTACATGTTTTGAAAGACAATAACCCAATTCTTATTTGCAGCCGAGTAGACATTATTTACTTTAAACCCCGGCAGCGACGTCATTGTTCGCAGCGAAGATAAGTCACTCTATAGCAGTCCTGTGATGGATGCACTGTTTGATACTGGGGTTCTTCCAACATGTCGAAACATCCTTCGACACTTTCCGTCTCGGAGGTGAATGGAAGCAATACTAATACACAAAAACCTGTAATATTAACCGCCGGACGTTTTATGCGCATGCGTGGAAATCAACCAAAGTACTCCGCGTATTTTTACCAAAAACAATAACAAAACACGCCAGTCAAGCTCGTTTCTTGGGTAAAATCACATTTTACACTGTTCCTTTCATATATATGAATTGCTGGAAATAATGCAAATTTTGCCCTCTGTAAGTAATTTAATAATAAAGTAGCTCCAATAAACACCTGGTTAACTCGGTCATATGGTGAAAGTAATTCCACGCGAGTTACCTCCCGTGATTTAATTCAAAATGACCCGATCATCGCCCGAGATTATTTACGGAAATGGCCGAGGGATGCTCCTACATGCCATGTCATAAGCAATCGACCTGCTGTAAATATTATCGCTATTGTACGATGCCGTCATAAGCAATCGACCTGCTGTAAATAGTATCGCTATTGTAAGATGCCGTCATAAACAATCGACCTGCTGTAAATAGTATCGCTATTGTACGATGCCGTCATGTTCACTGCTTCATGAACACCGTACAAACTGTTTGGGTTCCCTTACGTCGGTTTAATTCAAATGAATTAAATGAAATACCCGCTAACGCTACAGCGGACATTTACAAAACGAGTATTTGTGTTGAATTTTGTTTACCTAAGTAATACGATAGCAGATATCCGCTGGATCAAAAAGGAAACGCCACTAAATCCAATGCAGCTTTGGGTTGTTTCTAGTGAGTTACAGAGATGCCAGAAGTTAAATTGTTTTTATAAGAAATAAGTAAATAAATAATCAAATAAATAAATAAATAAGAAACCAGAAATAAAGAATACGTTTTATTATAAGTTTATGGGTTATTACCCTGATGTATAAAATGAACGTCAGCTACTCTTGGGATGTTGTCTCTATTTGTTATTATATTGGCTTCTGAAGTTCGAAAGCTCCTGTATTCAAATGAGGCGGGCGTTTGGAATGATCTCCCAGTTGTACTGGTGCTTTGCGAAGCTGAGAGGCAGCATTAGGCTTAAACGTTACACATTTACTCTAGAAACATTAAGGTTTAGTTTACTAGGCTCTGGTCCAAGTTGCCTGACTGACAAATTCGTAAACTTCAATCCGAATCTCATGCTGTGGCCATACTGTTTTTCGATCTCAGCTTATTTTTTTCTCACCATATTTTCCAAGACAGCCATCCGTATTGCTTTTGCATTTGAAATAGCATAGCCGTTAATTAGTTAATTTAAAAAGCGGAACTGACGTCATTGTTCCTAAGCACGGTAGTTATATCATCTAGTCGTGACTGTCCCATACTGCCTGTACTGGTGGGTGCTTTCATATAAAGCCTAAAGTGAGTGTTTCGTCCCAAGCGAAACAACAACAACAACAACAACAACAAACACACGCTTGTACATATCAACCTGGTCAGCTGAAACATGCTAAACGCATGTGTTATTCAAAGAGCTATTTTGATATGTATACAATCGATTAACATTTAGCTTGGATGACTAAGCTTGAGTATACGCCGTGTTGTTACAGACGCCTTCCAATACATACACAAGCAAACGGACATACTGGCGACTGACCGTGTTTTCCAACAATGACGTCAGTCCCGCCTGTTAAATCAACTAATTAACGGCTACGCTTCATTCAATGCGAGTGCAATACAGATGTTTGTCTTTGAAAATATGCAATAATAATAATAAGTGAAGGTCGAAAAGACAGCTGTCTTACCCTTTCAGAGAATTAGCAAAATATAGTGAGCTAAATTTTATAATTATATTCAAAAATGCATTTCGAATGTGTATAGATCCTGGTATCGTAACTCGTTTTTAGCATATTTGCTGTATTGACACTCGGAAGGTATCAAATAACAATATGTCTACGCAAGTCTATCCAAACACACTTTGTTAATTAGTGTTTACGATTCAGAGTAAGTCGTTGAAATGGCACAATTTTAACACGTGTTCTGTTGACAAATAGTTATGATTCTAATAATATAGATATCGATTCGTTTGACCACTGTACACAGACTGCCATTTGTTGATGCCGTTGTTAAGGAAACCGCACTTTCATTGGTACATAATAGCACCCAGTAGTTTACAAGTTAAATGACATACAGAAACAAGCCCATATTGGCGACGAACAATGATGTCACTTTAAAATAAAGAAATTAACGGCTATGCCTATTCAGTTGCAAATCCGACATGGGTCATTGTTTTTTTAACATGTAAGAAAAACAAAACATTTTGTTAAAAAATCGTTGGTCTTTCCGTGTAAATATGAATTATTTGTCACTCTACTGTGCTAACGTGGGCTCAATTGCACGTGTCTTATACGGTCGTGTGACTAGGAACACAAGGAAACATGCTTTATCCTCGATGTATGCTCGCACGAACTGCATGCTTGTGCACATCGGAGTTGATGTGTGTCATGATGTCTTTGACAACGCATTTACCTCTAATAATAATAATAATATATCTTGTATTAAGTTTCAAGAAAATATATAGAAATTATGAGTGTGAAGTTTCTTTTTTGACTGAGTATATAATACATGCCAAACCTGCTGAAAAACATCTAAATAATTTATTGGGCTAATTTGCCATCGTTAAGGTTGTTTCATAAAAGTCTCGGGTCCTTTGGGATGGAACAAGCTTCCTGTGCAGTTAAAACAATTAATATCTACATCTCAATTTAAATGTGAAATCATTTTAAAATGCTCAAGTCGCATTACATTGATTCTGTGATCCCGTTTATTCATATTTTTGTCATATCTTATGTTTTGTTTGCTTTGCATGGCTTGATTTGTTCGTAGTTTGGTAATCAGACAAATTGCTTGATTTGTTCGTAGTTTGGTAATCAGACAATCTGTTTGATTGTTCGTAGTTTGGTAATCAGACAAATTGCTTGATTCGTTCGTAGTTTGGTAATTAGACAAATTGCTTGATTTGTTCGTAGTTAGGTAATCAGACAAATTGCTTGATTTGTTCGTAGTTTGGTAATCAGACAAATTGCTTGATTTGAAATAGTTTAAAATATAAATGTTTATATTAAAAGCATTTCTACCTAAATGTCATCATTTAATAATAGATATTTCGCGGGATAGACCAAGCTGTCTGGGGCTTTAATCCCGCCAATTAACATTCATAAAAAATTATAATTTCTTGGCTGAAATATTATTTTTTCACGACACACAAACGTTTCCGTTTATTGTAGGGGTCTAACGACTCACTGATCGCTCGATATGATACTCTTTGAGACACATTTTCACGATACGATAAGATAACAATACATTGCGATTTTAGCGACTTTCCATATGAAAACCCAACGACAGCCAGCTTATAGATCCAGATGATGATGCTAAAGCAAACAAATAGGCAGCTGTTTGGTGATGCCAAACAGCAGTTTTACTCTTTTCATCTGACATATCCCGCCAAATTCCGAGAAATTTTTTTGTTCAAATAAATCGGCCACGTATCGTGATCCTGTGTAAATAATAATGTCAACGACGTTTCATTGCATCGTAAGTTATGGGATATTGCCATTGCCATTGTGTTAAAATAATTTTAATTCTTTTCAACCACGACTGTTTATGTCAACCTGTCAGGCAGACGAAAGTTGAGCCAATTTGTCAATTTTGTTAAATACCTGTCAAAAAATCAAGTTCAGGCAGATGTTTATTGATAGTATAATCTGAAGTACACTTACCGAATTGTATTGTAAACTAGGTACATTTTATTCATGGTCATGGCATATACGGTCAGTTTGACATAGAAAACACGTGGTAAACTGGCTCAACTCGCCCGCAGAGCTGAGCATACTCCTCGGGAGAGTTGAACGTATATAGTCTAAAGAAAGTCTTGTTGGGATAGTTAAAGCATACCAAATCAGGGGTTCATAGAAGTCCAGTTTAAGTACCCTAAATGCATAGTTAAGATGGAGAATAAGCTCAATTTGAGACCTCATTTTAACGCATCATTTTTAGAAAACTCAATATGTGGTGGTTTACGTTACAAATTGCCAGAAAATCAATGCATTTCATTTGGTTCCAAAAGATATGAAGGTAGGGGTGGGAGCAGTGAACCCTACCTTACTTCACTTCTTAAAAGAGAGTTGACTGAGTGTTCAAAAGGGACATAATAGGAAATTGAAAATAACTGAAACTGTTACAGATAATTCAAATAGTAAAAAACATAATTTATTCTCTTAAGAAAGTCAAACATATAAACCATAATTATTATTACGATAAGCTGCGACAATTCCATGCTAAACTAGCTAGTCTATGATAACTAACTAGTCTATGATAACTAGCTAGTCTATGATAACTAACTAGTCTATGATAACTA
>JAVFBX010032414.1:0-17846 GCA_034783855.1 Mopalia kennerleyi | reverse complement strand
CAGCGTTCTAAATCATCAAGAGTTGCGTTTGAGCGAGGGTTTGGTTAACATGGACGTTAGAAACAAATATATATCATAACAACATGTATATTTGGTCGAGCGGTTTGAAAACAATAAGCTACTTTTTCAAATCCTCCTTTGCGTTTCTTTTTTTGAGGAGTGTATCACAAATTTCGTTTCCGGCTCAGTTCTCTGAAACCATAAGGCCTATATTATAAAATATTGTAGGTACATTCACAATTAGTTGTAGTTTTATTTTTAACTTTTAGGGATGCACCATTGATTCCTGTTTTTTAAATAAATTTTCATGTTTACAAAGTAGGCACATTCACCATCAACTGTAGTTGTGCCTTTAGCTGTTGTGGATTAACCTTTTTTAATTTTTGTATATTCACTTGGATGTAAAGGTTGACTTATTATAAACATTAGTGAATTTCGTTCTCGAATGAGAACTCGAAAACTATAAGACCTATCTTTTTTAAACTTAGTACATTTAATATATTAATAGTTGCTATTATAGATTAAGAATTAGATTTTCAAACAAAGGTGTGTACTGTGCCATATTTAACAATATAACAATATATAGGAGTCCCATGGTTACGATTCAGTGTGTCTGTGGTTGTCATGTAAACCAAATACATTTACACTGTATATACATTCTTGAATTTAACAGTCCGTGGCGTCTCGCTCGATTTCACTATTTTTTTCGATGCTGATCCCTCCCAACCGCCCCTCTTCCAATCTTCAGCTGCTCTATCAATCATGATTTTGAATTTATTTTTTTTGCATGCTTCCTTAAAAGATGCATGTTACATACCGTAGTTTGACATGTCTGTGGTAACCCTGGTTACCATGTACAGTAAACGTCAATATGGCACACATGTATGCTATGTTTACTGAAACGCATCTTTTTAATAAAACATGGTTGACTAAGGTACTCACATCGTTTTCAAATCGACCTCGTATTAGAGTTAGCTAACCCTTCCTGACTAAAGCGAATTCACGGAGCTTCATGTTGTCCTGGTGCTCTTAGATCTAAAGGGGAACAGGAAATCGATCTATTTGTGGTGTCTGTATTGTGTCCTGTTGTCGTCCTATATTTCCCCCTTCTTGTCTTTGTTTGTTGCCAGTGGTGTCGAGGGTGGTTCCCGTCACCCATTGGGCTGGGAAAAGGGAAAGGGACAACCAGGGATATCACCCTTGATCAATTTCAGGTTTATTGCACCAGCCAATAGCTGGCAACATTAGGCTTCCTGTCATAATATCACTTTACCGAAAAACCAGGGGTGTCCCATATTATGCTTGGTATAAAGTTTAGCCGTGCCGTATGCTTATAACCAACAATCATGAATTTGCTACACATCCTAGGTTAAAATTGCATGACAATCATTAACCAAGGGAATAACCAGTGATGTCAGTTAGCAGGATTGTTTCGTTCTTGGCTCTCAAATTAAACATCACAGAGGCTTGGCAAATGCTACATGATTAATTTGAAGAGCCAATGATCATTCTTCCTTGCACCGGCAAAAAAATCTATATGACAATGCTTAAACATTCGACCAAAGTCTTACAACTTTGTTTTTCAGCTTCTTCAAAATCTTCATACGTTTACATCTGCATTTCGTAAATAACGGACATACATATATTTCAAAGTTAAACACAAGCAATACATACGAGATATGTTGTCTCCTCCATATAAACAAGGTACTTGTTACCAGTGTAACTATATGAATTACAATATGTAACGGCTTCGTTAAGAACAAACACCAATATATATAACAAACAAACCACTTCACAAAGGTGATAGCTCAGGACAGCCATTTTTATTTTATGTCAAAAAAAGAACAGCAGAAGTTCGGGATTTTAAACTTAAATGTCCTTACAGATGCATGACAAAATTAATCAGATCATGTGTGAAAGAATGTGCCATTTTCTGGATCAAATCCGAGTCATTTGTGCTCTATCTGAAAGAAGGTCATGTTTGTGTCCCCAGTCTGTAGACTGTAGATAAGATTCTCCCGCAAACTCCTAGTGTAGTCTATAGTAGAGTAGTCGTTGGGAGATTCTGATTGAGTAAATAGCCTCTAGAGCACCTAACACAATTGTTATACAGCTACATATAAAGTATAGTATGGATAGAGTTCCAGGATTATATTTCCTCAGACGAGATTTCTAGGTGTACTCAATGAGGACAAGACTCTTACTAACACCGTCCAGGAGTATATATGTTTTGGGGAAACTATTATGTTTTAACGGTTAATTTGAGCTTAATGACAAGAAAATTTGCACTGTTTTGCAGCGGGTGTATACCAATGTTATATAATCACCGTAAAAAAATTAATTGACTAGAACATGCTTACGCAGTTCATATATATATATTTGGCGCTATGATATTGAATCTCCATGACTCGTTACTGATTAGTTCTTATAAATAAAAACATGTTTAGAAGACACTATCCATAGCAGAAATACACTAGTTAAATTATCATTCCAACCAATCTTTTTAAACAATCGCGTAGCTTATCCTACGCTAATTAAATAAGTTATGGCAATATTACAATATCTTAATTTCTTCCCTGCAGAAGATATTGTCCGTTTTTTGTCAGTGTTTTGTATAACTCGGATATGTTTTATTACATATATTATAGTGCCGCGTATGATGCCAAAAACTTATTTGACTAACATTAGGCCCGTTCCTTATTTAACTCAAATGTAACGAATTAAACACAATAAAAAATAAATAAAACAAACTTTAAAAATATGAATCAGAAACAGTTGAACAATTGTGATCGAATGTTTGTTGAGAAATGTTCTATAAGTACTTTTAATGTTGACTACGCCGGGAATATCAGATCGCTGCCTAATAAGATGCTGCCTCTGTCGTGTCAGTCTTTGTATAGTTCAACGGAAGGTCTTGTATATCCTGAATCATCCTGAATATATAATTGTATAATATATACAACATTTTAGCACCAAAATATCGCTATACATTGCTTTAGAGCTTTTAATAATATACGCTCTTGACTATTTATCTAGCTATTTATCTGATTATATTAATGTTCTTATTGTATTTTACAAAAGGTTTATAATGTATATTTGTTAAATGTTCAGTTTTCTTTGTTATATATATGTTGAATCCAGGTAAAAGATGACAAGTATTAATAATACCTGCATTGGCATTTTAGTTTCCAGCTAAAGCAACCAATACCAATACGCTGCCACTCACAAGTAACCTCGTGCAGTTCTTGATGTCTGGCTAAAAAAATAAATAAAAAATAAAGATAATAATTGATTGAGCTTGATTATTCATCTGTCGCGTCTGTATAATAATGTAAACCTTCTTCTCGGTAAACAGCAGTGTATCAATCCAACCAGGTCATTTAAAGTAGTCTATATATAGACAAATCTGAAACTACCATCCCTGTTATTGGAAGGTTTACAACTTAAAACACCGATGATTCGTTTTTTGTCCATAGACATATTGTCATGACGGCAAAAACGTCTCCTCACACAAATCATTTAATATATAGACAGAAATATCCGGGGTGCATTCAGGTCAAAAATGTCTATGATGTGACATTTTAAAAGAATACAAACCTGTTGAGTGAAACTAAATCTGAAGTTGAAAGTATAAAAGAAGGGATGTCGTCCTTACTCAGTATAGTAAGAGAAAAACAAAAGGGATGCGAATCCATTTTCTTTTTCTCTTACTATACTGAGTAAGGACGACATTCCCTCTTTCCCACCAACACCAGGGATGGGTCTCAGTCTTCTTAACAAATAAGTCCTTTGGATCTGGAGTTGGAGGAGGGTTTGTATTACCCATTTTTTTCTTGGTTTAAAACGATGTCGAGAAAATTCCAATCGCAAGTGAAGACCTATTGACACGAATTTGATTTTTAAGCCTTTAAATAATAGTAGACAAGGAAAGAATATTTGCAACAGGTCAATAATAATTTGAGTGTTAAAAACCAGAGCCGCCTACTTCTATTTTGAGATTGGGTTTAGCCCTCCAAAGGTTTATTCATTTGGAGAAAAGGTGGAACCCAAGATGTCTACGAATGCTAAAACGTTCCACGTAGTCTCTGGAAGGGCGGGTCTGATTTCCTCTCTGAATGACCCTTTCATTGAGTTAGTCTTTTGTATCCCACTACCGTATAAGGTGCATGTGTACAGGGTTTTGTCGGATTGTTCGTAATACATTCAGAGGTACTGTCACTCTTGAACTATTGTCACAAATTAACTAAGCAAGAATGTCTAGCATAGACCAAACATTTATGTGCGTATTTCCCCAGGATTTTAGCACATAAAGAGAAACTTAAACACACGTACCACTACGTAAAGAAGTTTTAATCAATCAAGCTCTGAAAATCGAGGCTCTGGCAAACACTCTCAAATTTAAATTTATATTCGTCGGTTATACCGGTAAACCATCCGAAGTAGACATAGAAAACTATGTGGTCTATCTTTATTAAACTTGTCAGGCACATTCATTATTAACTGTAGATGTGCCTTTTGCTATTATAGTTTTACCATTTTTAAAAATATTTTTATGGACACAAAGTTTAACTTAGTTGTAACTAATACTAACTATAGGCAAGTTTCGTTTCCGTCACAGAGCTCTAAATCTATGTGGCATTTTTTTTTTCCAATAAATTTGGTGGTAGTTGTGCCTTTCAGTATTATGTATTCATCATTTATAATTTTTATTTTCATGCTTACAAAGTTGGACTAAGTCATCAGTAGAAGTGAACTTCCTATCCGGAACAGATCTAAAAAACTATGAGGCGTCAGTAGTAATTGTGCTTTTCGCTATAGTGGATAAACCATATATTTCAAAATTTTTCTTTTATTTTTTTTGATGAACAGTTGGGCTTATCATAAACATAAGTGAATTCCCGTAACCAAATACATTTACACTGTATGCAAATTCTTGAATACCACGGTCCATGGTGTCCCAATCAATTAAACTTTTCTTTCGATGCCATCACCCTTCCCAACCATCATTTTTAAATATGATTCTGCTCTGTCAATCAGAAGTTTGAATATTTTGTTTTCGCATACTTCCTTACAAGATGACATGTTGTATACCATAGTGACCATAATCAAGGTGACCAGGTCCATTTAAGGTCAATAAGACAAACCATGGGTGCTTATGTTGAGTTTACAGACACTCGGGATTGGTATACAATGTTTGATGTTAGTACTAACATCGTTTTCAAATCCACTTTGTATTAGCGTAAGCTGACCCTACCGGACTCTAACGAATTGGCGAGCCAGGTCAAGTATAAATAATAATAATATTAATAATAATAATAATAATATCTTTATTTCTCACACAATGGTCCATATCATGATACAACAATATCTGATAAAAAATTGATTCGAGAACAATGGATACTAATACTAAACGACTAACAACTAACACATCAAACAATTTCAGCTTTTTAATTTTTTTTCATAAATTCAAGCGCGTGTTATAATAATAATAATAATAATAAAAACACGAATCATAAAATTTCTTTCTCCATATTTGTTTTTTCATTCAAAATCACTACTCGAACTACTCCCACGGGCGATTAGATCTGGCATGGAATAGATGATCATCCTTCATGGTGATTTTTGGATCTGTAACATGAGAGAAACGTGTTTTAGACAAATAACTTTGTTTAACCCATGTAACATAATCTGTAATCTCCTTGATAAGTCTCCAATGCAATTATTGATTATATATATAGTGTTTAACATAGAACACAAATAGTCTTTATTCCGAAAAACTATAATTTTATTTGACTCAATATTTCAGCTTTCATTATGCCATCCACAAGAGACTATCATATTTGAAACATTGAATAAAATAAGGTTATAGTTTTTCGGAATTATACTATAATAATAATACGGATCTTTATTTCATCACGATAATCTCATAGGCATTATAACTCCTCTTTTCATAAGGGTTGAGGGACATTAACAGTTTATGTACACAAAACATAATATCAACAATAATATTATCATTTAACAATAAATAAATTAGAAGAAAACAAATTAATTAAAAAAAAGAAAAACTATTTGTGTATTATGTTAGACGCTTCAGTGGAACTAATGGTTTCTGGAATATATAGTGTCTACTGCTTAAACGTTTTATAATTGACTATCTTGGTAATAGTTTTTACAGAGATTGATGTTTAGTTTCGTCGGAATCCATTTTTGGTCATTTCTATATGCTCTTGGCGAAATACGAAATGTTAAGATAAAAATGAATTGTACAATTATGTCATGTACTTCTTGAATGGCATTAATACTGACAATATTCTAGCATTGGGCATTTACAGGTCATGTTGTATGTTTGGTTTTGGATTTAATATTAGTAAAAGCTAAGATACAACAATGCGAGCGAGAAAACGACAATCATTACCAATGTAATTGTTTGGATTTTAAACATTTTCATTAAATATTCAACTGTGGTGTGAAAAACATTTACGCTCTAAAATTGTTCATGATTTGAATTTTACATTTAAAACAGTTATTCCGTGAATCATGTATTAGCAATGTTCTAGATGTAACAACAGTGAAAGCTATTTACCGTTGTAGATTTTCTATATTCTATCCACCAATGCCAGCCCTTTGGAACCCGCTTCCTGTCCGTTGAGGTGTAGGGTTGGTAGCACAGTTAGCCGATCTTCGGAGGGTCGGGGCTTGAATGCGTTTGTGACAGATACAAATTCTCTTCCATTGTCCTTTGCCAACCTTTTGCATTCTACAAGCTGAACTATAATGGAGTTCAACACCATAATTGCCATCAGCATTGGTTACTTCTGACGGGAGAATTTCAAAATTTTTGATATATTCACTTCTGTCATCATGCTTGCCACAAATACAAACTCTTATCCAAATTATCTTATTCTCTTCCAATATTACAGATTCCCACCCACAATCGGAATGTTCATGCGTTTCTGTATACTCCGGATACCTAAAACGTAGTTCATCTGACATGGTGGCAGTCATTTCTAAAATTGTATTTGATGCAATTGACTTATAAAGCATTTGTTTGGAATTTCCCCTACCCATTATTCTCTCCTCCAATCGAAATGATCCAAGTTATCTTCTCGAACACCCCTTTTCCAAAACTCCAATCAAAAGGTCCGAACAACCTGTTCACCGACCAATCAACATATTTGATGAAATACAGCCCACCCACTTTATACTCGATGCTATTATAATCGGAACACGACCTCGGGTCTTGAAAGCTAAATATCATAGTTGTCGTATCCTATAGCAAAAACATATAGTTTAAAATAGAGTACTCAGAATAAAATGTAGGCTACAAGCTACAACTCTATAAGTTTTGAGCCTCGTATTCAAGCTGTGTTTGTATATAAATGGAATGCTGTCCTTAGCAAGGAAGGGTGCAAAAGGGTTGTTTTCTGGTTTGATAGGACCAACTGTGAAGCAAAAACGTATATTTTTGTGAATTAAACAATGCTCAAAACATGGTTGAAAATCACTGAATTTTAGAACAGGATATATACACCAGTCCTTACAAGATTTTGTGTCATGCATTAACTGATATAGCCGAACACTTACTGCAAATAATCAGTAATACTAACTCTCCCGTATCAACATAGTGAATTTTAATTACTTGCTTTACTCAATGATTGATTAATTGATTGGTGTTTCACACCATGCTTAAGGGTATTTAACTTATATGACAGCGACCATTATTCAAAGACTGAAAGATTTAAAGTAATAGATACATTAACTCAAGACAATTAAACAGTTTTATAGGAATTTCATAAAGAAGGAATAAACATACTGCTAAAGAGTTACATTGTGAATAGTGCTCAAATCAATAGTTCGGAAACGTGTCGTGTTTACTTGCTTAGCATGATAACTTGTGAACAGATTCACTGATTAACATGGAATTAACAATTTTCTATTAAGTCGAAGAGATGGGATTACATTTCACCAAATTACGCAAAACATTATGACATTGCAATTGCATAGCTGTGCAAGTTTGACGCATGCGTGTTGTGAGCATGGTAATTTAAGGACAAATTCACCAATAAGCTTGAAAACTTATGTTATAGCTTCCTTACGTTAAGATGACACATTGGTATTGGCATCACCAAATTCCACGAAACAAAATGGCCGCCATTACAAAATTGTACAATATTCACGTTTGTAATTTCAAACTTTAAGAATAGCAGCCTCCGGTTAAGAACCACATGGAATTGCATTTCTCCTAATTCCTCAAAACAATATGGCCATCACTCAGTTTGACAAAATCTCAATGTATGTGTTGTGAACATAACATTAAAACAAATTCTGTTTATACCACGGGTGTGGATGCATTTCACCATGTGGCACAACAAAATATGGTCCCCATTGCATATTTTTTGTGTTATTAACCCTTGTATTCACTGTGAAAACAAACAAATAAAAAACGAATTCACATATTTTAAAACCTAATTGTGGCTTCCTCCTGTTGCTATAATGGAAGAGATTGCATTACACAAATGTTAAATTCCAAACAGCATTTCTTTTTTAACACAATTTTGCCAGAAAATATATAATTTTGTTTAAATATAGCCAAATATATCTTGAAAATAGGTTGACCGATTGTCTTCACCGTAACTTACCGTCATCACACTCCTTCCACATTAAGAATGGTTTCTCTTCGAAGATAACCAATTGTTCGTAAACTTAAGTAGGAAATTGTGTTTTGACAGGGATTATTACCATATTTGGTCAAAATAAGCCTTAAGCTTGTCTATATTATATTTAATTGATGTTTATTTTTATTGTAGAATGTACAATTATATCGCAATAAACGCAAGCTTATTCGAAGATGCCTATGAAACAAACTATATGGTTTCTGTGTAAAAAGTTTTATTTTGTATATATTTTTAAAATCAAATTGCCTTGTTTAAGTTGTATTGTATATTTTAAGTGATGGAGAATTATGTTTAAATATTCAAAATGCTTTTTTAAGTAATTTGTTTACAATTATTTTTTTTTAAAGTAATTTTTTAATACTATTTTTGTTATAAATTTTGTTTTAGTTAAGCATTTTTGTTTAACTCACTGGTACACAAGGCAAGTTATGTGTTTAAGAGATTTCGCTGTGCTCAATTTTCTTAAATATTTATTGTAGAGAATACAGTCCCCAGTTCATAGTAAGATTTTATGTTGAGCTTAGGTTTACAGTTATTTTTAGATACTCCATAGCTTTCCAGTGCATGCCTTTTAAAGGTTATTTATTTGGGGCATTCTACTGCGTCTTTTGTATACATGTAGTCTAGGATATATGTTACTTGTACAAATTGTAAGTTTTGATATGTTTAAATTAAGCTTTTAATTTATTTGTTTGATTGGGGTTTAACGTCGCACTCAAGCGTATCTCACTTATATGACGACGACGCTCGCTACCCATTAAGCCATGGCCGAGGGCCCCTTAGATTTTAGAGTATAATTTAACACTATGTAATGTTTTTTCTTTCATAAACAAACTAATTCCTAAATTTGAATTCAAATGCATTCCCCCCCCCCCCCCCAAAAAAAATACCCGTTTTGCCTTGTATTGTTTTTAACTCTTAATTTAATTTTTTTTCTTAAATTTTTCTGTATCAATTTTTATAATAAAAATTGTTTTAATTATTTTTTTAATTAAATATTTAAAAAACCATTTGAATTATTTTTGAATTTATGTTTTTCATTTAAATTTTTTAAATTATTTTTTAAAATGTACTTAAAAAAATCTTTTATCAGTTTTATTAAATAACGCTTTTTAAAATTAAATTTTTGAATATAATCATCGATTATTAACTTTTATAAACTTTTTCCATTTTAAATTTAATAAAAAAATTGAAGAATGATTTTAAAAAAAATCTTTTCACTAATTGATTTTAATTATAATTTTCATATTCGGTATTTTTATGTTTTTCTTATTACTGGCTTTTACCTATTGTAATTAAAATGTTTTAACTATTATTTATTTAATATTTCAAATACCATTTGAATTATTTTTTTAATTAATTTTTTTATTTAAGTTTTTTAATTTTCTTTTCAAATGTACTTAAAAATCTTTTTAGCGAATTTGCTTAATAACGTTTTTTAAAATTCAAATTTTGGAAATACAATCATTGATTATTAACATTTATTAAGTATAACCATTTTTAATTACAAAATTGGAACTTTTTTTTTAAATTACACTTAAAATTGTATTGTAATTATTTTTAATAGTAATTGTTAAATTAATAAAAAAAATTAATTCAAAACTTTTTTGCACTAATTGATGTTAATTACAATTTTCATATGCGGTAATTTTCTGTTTTTCATATAACTGGTTTCCACCTTTTTGCTTATAACATTATTCTATTGTTAATTTTATATAATTAAAATTGTTTTTTCTTAATTTATGATATTTTGCTTCTTATTGTAAGATTGGTATTTCCATTGATGATAAATATTTAATTCAAATATACCCCTTGCTAAAAGCAGTATGTCCCGGTTATAATTATGACCTTTTTAATTTTCTCAACGCATCCAAACCAACATCTAGCCAATCAAAGTGCTGTTTTTCATTACCCTCATATTTCTCAATTTTGAATTTGAACATTTAATATCAAGGCGTTGCCATTGACCCAATGTGGAACTACGGCAAATTCCATAAAGCAATTTCTGACTTTAGCTAAGATTTGGTAGAAGCGATTTTACACGTTTATTTTAATTTCTATTAGTTATTTTGTCTTAGGGGATGGCTTTACAGCAAAAGTTTAAAATCCACAAGAATTACATTTCGCAATTTTATTATAAGCCATTGGACAGCAATTCAATTTTGATATAAGGCAAAACTGATTTTGTGTCATCAGGCTCTGAATCCGGATCCAACACACTGAATAAGTTTGCCATTAAGTTCTACGATGTGCCATCTTTAAATAATCCAATGCAACTAATTTCTGTTAACTTAATGATGCTGAGAAATGCATTGTACACTTAACTAACCGTTCTGGAATTAGTTAAGACATAGAGCGGCTGCGAAAATTAATCCAGAGGGAAAAACAGACAATAGCCCAATTTCGGTATATATACAAACTTTTTCTACGACCGGTGTATAACTATCCACTGAAAGCCGAAAGGTAATTTAAAACACATGCCTACTTATAATTGTATTTATTTTGGCGCAAAACCGGATAGAGCTATCGCCAACAAAACCCAACAATATCTGTTGTCACCAACAAACTGTCTAAATCGGCTGATTCTGGTCTACATTAAGGGGAACTTGGGCGTTCAATACACAGCTGATATCCGGAATCGCTCTTTTAAAAGGTATTGCATGATTTCTACAGAAGGTAGATGAACGATAATTGTGTATATGACATGAAACTAAAAGAAAATAATCAATTTTATGAATTTTTGTAAAGAAGTGAAAAGGATTTCTTATGAGTATAATTACATTTTTTTTACGTTTTAAATGGAATGAGACAATTGGGTAATTGAAGTTACAAATGAAAATAAGTTATTATGGATAAATAAATATTAAATAATACATTTACAGGCAGAATCAAAGAAAGACGATATAAACAATTAAAATATTTTAAGAACATTTAAGTTGAATAACAAGTGGAATTGTACAAAAGTGTTTTTTTAATAATGAAAACATAGTAAAATAGCATAATTCAATAATCTATACTACAACTTGTAATTATAATAACAATGATACACACGCTAATATGATGTAAAGCGTTTGACCTATGATATAGATCTACATTGATATCGATTATAAAATTTGCATGAAAATTATGACATAATAAGGTTTTTAAAAAAGTGTTAATATACTCATTAGATTTAATAACTCAACATTAACAACAACAACAACATCAATGTTCTTGAAAAAACAGGATATCCGTTTTTTCTTTCTCAGTAAATTGCTTTGTAAATTGAAGTTACAAATGAAAATAAGTTATTATGGATAAATAAATATTAAATAATACATTTACAGGCAGAATTAAAGAAAGACGATATAAATAATTTAAATATTTTAAGAACATTTAAGTTGAATAACAAGTGGAATTGTACAAAAGTGTTTTTTAAATAATCAAAACATAGTAAAATAGCATAATTTAATAATCTAGACTACAACTTGTAATTATAATAATAATGATACACACGCTAATATGATGTATAGCGTTTTACCTATGATATAGATCTACATTGATATCGATTGTAAAATTTACATGAAAATTATGACATAATAAGGTTTTTAAAAAAGTGTTAATATACTCAATAGATTTAATAACTCAACATTAACAACAACAACAACAACATCAATGTTCTTGAAAAAACAGGATATCCGTTTTTTTTCTCTCAGTAAATTGCTTTGATGCAATAGGCTTTGTGCCAACAATTTGGAATTTGTTGTTCTGCTGCGTGTGATATTTTCCGAAAGTAATGTTTTGGTGATTCCAGCCTTATTCGTTAAACAATTGCCGGTTTGTTTGCAATTTATATAGCTATCTGTCACACACAAATCTATTAATCGAGCTGGTCCGGAGTGTTCATCTGTGTATTCTTTTGTACAAATCTTCATTGGTTTGAAAGTAATGTTTTGGTCATTCCAGCTTCATTCTTTCAACAATGTTTGGTTTGTTTGCAATTTATATGGCTATCTTTCACACACGATTGTAATAATCGAGCTGGTCTGGAGTTTTCCTCGGAGTCTTCTCTTTGTAGAAATGTTCATTGTTCTGGTAGAAATGTTTTGGTCATTCCAGCCTTATTCAGGTTTGTCATTACGGCTTCTTCATAATGAAGTCTACAAAACAAAATCATATATTGCATTAATATTGGGCTTATAATGAACACGATTTGAACATGTCAGACAGAGGCTTACTGCGATTCATAAAAATTGACATATTTTAACCAAAAATCAAAGTGAAATTAATAATTTTTAAACATTAATTAACATATTAAGATTTACAATGAGAAATCTCGACATTCTATCATTCTCATAAAGTAAAAGTGATAATCACATTAGAGTTCATTTGTGGTTCAATGATGGCTAGCAGTTTAATAATAAAAACAAATTGTCACATTTTAATGATAAACAAAAAAAAAGAAGAAACAAATCAGTACAAAAAATAAAGATTTATGTATTTGATTTCATGCCTTATTTCCCTATTGTATGATCTCTACTTTAGTTGAGTTTGTATATGATTTATTCACATTGTGTGAATATTTAAAGTAGACAAAGTAAATAAAGAACATTTGGTTTATACATATTTCCAAAGTTTACACTATTTGTTTTCTTGTGCATATAGCTATCAATATCAATTTGTGGGCGTTTGTACTTCCAGTAAGCTATCAGAGTAAAACTGTTTTAAGCTGTAATCCACAAGATTAGTATATATCCAACACGATTAAAGTTGCATCATATAATCTTCAGGGTTTCATTATTTCCTCTCGTCCTGTATTTTTATATATAACTGTTATGAACTAAAAAAATAAGCTGTTTTATTTTTTAGTTATACAAAGAGAATACTTTAGTTTACGAAGGCTTAATTTGAAGAAAATTATAAGCCGTGAAATATCTGTCCACGTCCAATTGTGGTATGATTGCAGAAATCTAGAACGACAAGGCGTTGAAACCAATTGGTTCTACCAATGTCCAGTGATATGACTTTGATATACCAGACACGACAACTGCGTGGAGCGAGAATCACGAATGACTTTGTAAAGAAATATATATATATTACATGGGAAATGTTCAAATTCTCTTTTAAACTTTTGAATAACTATAACATTGAACCAGAGAGTTTTCATCCAACGACAAATGTGATTATAAATTGCGTTTTATTGTTTGACTTACTATTATCCACCGGTATATCTGGGCTGTGGTACGGGATTAGTTCTCTGTTCCCAAGTCTGTCTATTCCGTTTCGTCGGGTCGGAACATTCACAATTTCTTTTTGCGTAGTACAACCCATCCTTGCCAAGGACCATTGACACCCCACAACCGGCAAAATAATGTAGATCATACCCAAAGTGAGGGTACCCCTTACAAGCTTCAATGGGTATATGTAATTCAGGTGACAGCTCTTTTTCGAACTCCTGTCTGCGCTCAAATTTACCGCACTTGCAAATCCTAAGAATTCCCATCTTGAAGTTTTTACCGCATCCTTTCTGAAATAGAATCCCCCATTCACAATCAGAAGATAGATGGGATTCAAATTTTCCTGATTCATATCTGAAGAGACCATCCGTTTCATCGTCTGGTGGTGGGTTCGACATGATTCAAAACGTTGTAGAAGTTTTTTTTGTAAAAAAGTTTTGCTAGTGAAGACACTGTCAAAGCTAAAACTAAGATACAGTAGTAGTGCTTTATATAAATGCAGCAATCACGTGGTAACCAGTCCACGGATTGGTTGAGAGAGCATGTAATGGGACCAAAATAGCCAAGACAACCATGTCAGTATAGAGCCAATCAGTGAACACCCCGTTACCGTTTGTCATAGGATGTTCACTTCAGAGCAGACATTTTGATTTTTGATTTCCATCTCATTTGGCATTGCCTATATATAGCTTTAAAAAAAACCCTGTTAGCGTCACGATATAACTTATATTCTTTACATTTAAGCGTGTAAAACGCTACCTTAAAAAAAGGCTGTATGACAAAATTGTATAATTATATGCGGTAAATAGGACCCTAGGGACGAGAGCAACTGGAAAAGCAGCCTTTATATCAGCTTAAGATATTCAATTAAACAGGTTCATAAGATGACAATGATTAAGCTGTTAATTTTTAAAAAGCAAAACGTAAGGTTGTTTTTGTGTGTATTTCATAAATCCTTCGCAAAAATAATTACTCTGGAAGTCCACGCTATTTTAGTATTGTTACCATAGTAGACCAGTCGCTTTACCATATTATATGCTCTGTAATAGAACTTCATTGGTTTTAATCTATATCGTAGAGGCTTTAGTAAATTTTAAATAGGTTATTTATAACGTGACAGCACAGTTGATCTATGTTTTGTCCATCCCATTTCTTCAAAATAACCTTCCATTCACAATAAGGAGATAGATGGAATTCAAACTTGATTGATTCATATCTGAAGAGACTATCCGCGTTATCGTCTGGTGTTTGGTTGAATGACATGAGTTATAACGCTGTAATAGTTATTGATGGTGTAAACGTAGACTCAGATACAGTAGGTAAGCTTTATATAAGGCAACAACCAAGTGTTGGCCTGTCTACGGATTGGTCGAAAAAGCATGTGGCTGTACCAAGCTAGTCGAGTCTCAATAGAACCAATCAGGTAAGAGCCTATTCAGTTTAAGTCACATTAATTGCTGATTCCCTTCTACGTTAACATTGCCTTAAACATAAAATAAAGAACCATGTGGTCGAAACAATATTATCTTTCTTATAATTTAAGTTCTGTGCTTAGACGTGTGAATTGCTACCCCCAAAATATGCATGTATGACAACATTTTATAATCATCAGCGGTATATAAGACCCAAACAGGAAAAGCAACCAATATGCCAGCTTCAGATATTCAAAATTGATATCTGTCTGTCGACACTCAGATATTTGAGTGTCACAAGATGTGGCTCCGGCAATCGCCGGGGTGGTTTTTACGAGGTTTCCTCCCGGTTTTCCACCATACTAGGGCAAGGAACAGTGTGAAGTGGACAATCCGTCGTGAAATACCCTTGAGTACGACGTTAAACCCCAATCAAACAAACAAACAATGAATCGGTCAACGTATTCTTAACCTAGCGGTTGTGTAAACGTATGAAGCCACTCAGAAAGTTTGAATTCTACTGATAAATTTGTTGAAAATTGACAACCTGGAGATTTGTGTGAATACCCGGACGGCTGACAACAGCATAGATGCGAATACGTATCGTATAATTATAGACTATATAATATATAGAGATACGAGGTGCAGCTGTACCAAATTCTAGAAATAAGGTCTGCCTCTGAATACTAAATAAAGTTGAATCCACACGATCTAATTATCGCGGAATACATTTTAAGCGAGTGTGGTACTGCTGAGAAATGATTGATTTTGACGTGAAAATGGAAGCTTCGTGTAGCATAGCTAACAACAGCAATGCTACCCGGTTTCCGTCCCTCCGTCACGAATGTTTGTGAATACGCTAGCTTGTAGGTGCAGAGTTCTGTATCTCTGATCGTCTAGCATATGATGTAGCCGTATCTAGAATAGCTAGCTTGAAAACAAATTCACCAATAAACTTCGAACTTATTGTGTTTAACGTAAAACGGACATACATGACAGTGACTTTACCTATTTACGAGTGGTAGGAGGGAGCTTCCCGTTGCCCTGCTGCTTTCTGAGCTAAAGGGGGAACTGGAAGCAGAGTCTTTGTATTGTCCTGTGATGTTTTTATGTGTTGCCAGTGGTGCCACGGTGTTGTCCTCCACTCTTAGGGTTGGCACGCCGTCGTGTGAATGAAATAACCTTAACTTACTGCGTTAAAACCAAATTACCAACTGAAGAGTAAAACAGCAACCCTTTCTAGTAGACCTATTGGTTATGACCTTAAACCTGACATTGAAATTCACGTCATATCTGGTCCGTGTCCATTTTGACAATTCATCTTCCGGCTTTGAGGGCCGTGGCGTAGTGGTTAGCGAGCGCGCTTTCTAACGCCTACTTCGATTTACCGTTCACAGGATCGAGTCGACCCTCAGGTATGTGAGGGAGTCACAAGATGTGGCTCTGGCAATCGCGGGGTGGTTTCTACGAGGTTTCCTCCCGGTTTTCCACCATACTAGGACAGGGAACAATGTGAAGTGGACAATCCGTCGTCATATAAGTGAAATACCCTTGAGTACGACGTTAAACCCCAATCAAACCAAACAAAATCCAGCTTTGAAAATTAAAAAGCTGGAAGATGGAAAGCAGATTCAAAGTCGTAAAAGGACTGAAAAGCTAAAGCTGGAAGTTGGAAGCGTTTGCAAAATAAAAACGTCCTCAGCTTTTCATATTTCCATCTACTGTTGGTAGAAGATGAAAAGCTGAACACGGTGATGAGCTTTTTACATTTTAATTCTGTTTAAGACCAGTTTGAATGAGAATATCTTTGAATCCAGAATATATGTGCCACTTGACAAAACTTAATTCGCTAATTTGGACATTAGTGTGGTTAATGTACCCTGGTAGTTTTTAACCCAATCTAATTAAAATCAGATCTCAAAAATGCTCCAACATGAATATCGAGTTTTAACAAATTCTACACTTTGTAGCGATTTAATTCGAAAACTCCAATGATTTAAAGCCGTTCTATGATTCAATGGCAAGAATACACACTACAAAACGCTGAAGAATGTGGCTTCCATAGAACAAATAAAATTTTAACTAACACCTGACTTGCACCCTAAAGGACCGACCCTCAATCCTCCCCAAATTACGACGAAAACCCTTATTTAACCCACCCTGCGTTTATCGGAGTCCTCTCATGGAACCACCACTGGTGGATAGGAACCCAAAGGGTTATAACTATTATATACACACCGTCACCCTATATACGTATGTACATGGATTAAGAATCACTTATACAGACTATTAAAAGATAGACATGATGTATTTAAAATATATACTTATGTATATGCTAGTGATGTGAAAACACTTCAAAATAGATATAATTGAGAAAAAAAAATGTATGGCAATAACTTTTTATTATACGCCTGTCATTTGACGTGACGTATTATGTTATGGGGTTGTCCGTCTGTCCACTTTTTGGTTTCCGGACATTAACTTGTAAACTGATTATTAAAGTGAATTTCAAATAATGTATGTGTGTTCCAAGTGACAAGACA
>JAVFBX010032303.1:0-17846 GCA_034783855.1 Mopalia kennerleyi | reverse complement strand
AGCCACATCGTGTGACTCACTCATATACCTGAGGGTCGACAGACGGACTCGATCCTGTGAACGGTAAATCGAAGTTGACTTCTGTAAGCGCGCTCGCTAACCACTAAGCCACGGCCGCGGGCCCCTGCTTTGATGATGCTCACTGATCACTTCTGACAGGACGGAATCGTGAAATATATATCATGAGTTTTTACTCATTCTTCTATACCTCCATGGTTGAAATACGGTCTGAAAACCCGATGAAACAAACAATCGTTCTCTCCGCTTCGCTTCAATGCCTCACTGGCTGGCTAGCGAGTAGTGAAGGCTACATGGAATGATAGACGATCTGAGATACAGAACTCTGCATCTAGCTAGCGAGGTGGTGTCAATCTTAATCCATCATATGTACAAGGGTATATGAATTTGAACTGTGGTTGTTTCTATGTAGGCCTATTGTTTATTTATTTTACATCTAGGCCGGTGTTGCCACATAGCTTTGAGCGCGCTTCAATGATTGAAGCTGAATGCTCTCCAGTGGAAATACCTACTATAATCTACGGCACTTAAGTCAGTAATTAAACTATTACAAACGGACGTGACGTACATGGTGCAAGTGGACCACACCATATCGTATGCCATCGTATTGTTAAACTTAAGAATATCTCATTTCTGACTGGAATTATGCCTGCCTGCTTATTCCCTGGATGTGAGAATTATGAATTGCACAAAGAATTCCGTTTCACTGTTTCCTGAGAGATTCTGTTTTTAAGGCAGTGGCTGTTAAAATCAGACACACAAATTTGCCAGTAAATGCATCATTTGACAGGTTAAAGGTCCTGGGATTGTGCGTTACACGTTTTGTGCCATCCGGGCCGGATAATTATTATCCGATTATGAAAGAACTTGAACAGAACGAATTGTCGGAGCTAACAAAATTAAGTTAAAAAAGAATGTTGTATCTATCGTGTGTGTTTCCATTTTGACCAGATCAAAAAGTTCGTATAGAGCTATCGCGAAGCGCCTCGACACCAGGTAGAAAGTAGGCAGGGCAGTTTTACCTCGGGTTCATCTTCTCTAGCCAAGGGTTTTATATCCGAGCTACTCTGCATTACAGCCCTTGGCAGATAAATCATGTACAACGAGAGTTTCGGCTACACCGTCTGGCGGACAAACTTTGTTTAACTTTGTATATCAGCGTTGACATATATACGGTGATTTGGCGTCTGTAGCGGTAGGTACATATCCAATACTTTCACTGAGATGGTTGAATACCCCTTTCCTTTTTCGACAGTACATCAACACACGCCCTACAATTTTCGTTATTGACAGCCGCCGCTATTTTCACTAACCGAGTCTAACAACATGTGATTGGATGCGTAGAAGTTCCCACGCATCCAATCAATCGCCAGGAAGCCGAGTCCCATTATACATGAATTATCTGGCAAGGGTTGTAATGCAGAGTAGCTGGGATTTAACCCCTTGGCTAGAGAAGATGCCTCGGGTTCAGCCAGTCAACAACGGGAAAAATACGCTGAAATTTTCACTGATCACCGGCCCAGTATCAGTAAAGGTAGCCCAGATAAATAGCCAAAACTGAGTCCTGATATGTAGAGTTTTAGTTCCCCATACATGCTAACGCCTGTTTAATAAACTTTCCTTTTCATTTCGAAGGCATTTTTGTATTAATTTTTACGTTTTCAAATCATAAGATCTGACATTTCAGGTCATTACACAATGACAATGCTTGTCATCCGTACGACTAGGCCTGCATATTGACCGTATAATACAAATCTATTATTCACATCTAGGCCTACATACTGCCGTATCTGCCGTTCTTTAGCTTAAATCTTTCTTCCTGGCTTCTAGTTCCTCCTTAGAATAATTTGGACCTTATTTGGTACAAACATGTACGGTAATAACTGTGCGTGATTGAAAATGCGCACTCGGATATGATAGATTTGTCGTAGCTATAGCATATGAAATAGTGCTGTTATTGTGTGTCACGTGCACCACGTACGTCACTTCCGGTTTGTAAAATTCTAATTACGGACGTAATATTATTTTGTTTCTTAATCTGAGGGTTGTACTGTTACTAAAATACTATGATAAAACAACCAAAACCCACTGTAAAATCGCGTACCTTCTCCTTTAATCACTCTCCTGGCTTTGTTGGATTTTTCACGAATACCCCAAAGAACACAGAAGGTCTGTTGTGTATAAATTATCATGCCCGGATTGTAGCTAGGATTATATTGGTACAACTGATAGAAACTCAATTCAGCCCTGATAGCCTATCCGCCAAACCAGCCTGTTAACAAGCATAATGTATAATGGTGGAGGTCCGAATTTGTTTAACCGCTTTCACCGGCCTTCCAAAACATACATAGGGGGTTGAAATAGGGGGATCTAGGGCGAAGGAATTAGCCCTATAGATTCTGCTTATCGTTGACCTTCCGCACACACAACTTACTGTGTACTTACTGTTAATTGTTCAAAGTTCCTGGCACAGGCAACCACTTTGAGACCATGGCCGGCTAAATTCCTGACAACTGCAGCCCCGATACCGACGGATCCGCCAGTCACTAAAGCAACGCGGCCATTCCAACGTTCCATATTTTATAGGCACTGGTCAAACCTCGGTTTCTGTATTAAAAAAACGGGGTCCAAACGTTTTCGCTTGAGGTTGCAGGCTTGTGTCTTCGCTGGACCGTGTATCCGTTGTTTTATCAGGAAGGTAGCACTTACTGGATATACACAGAAATGACCTAGATTACACGACCAGCAATATATTATGTTAGTTTATCACACCCCGTGTATCAGCGTTGACCTAGTTTAAGAGCCAGCCAACGCATCTTACTGCTGAAATCGTATTATATAGTTGTTTATTGGAGATTGGAGTACACATGTACTTAAGTCCGAGGCATTTTGCTCACCCCGTTGAGTCAAACTAAAGATTTCTCTACTCGCAGCGTAACAAGTTTTGTACTGAAACCAGTATAGCTCAAGACGGCCGGGGACAGTTTTTGTTCTGAAACCAATTCAATTCAATTTATTTAGGGATAAACCACACGGCTTCTCTCCCTTGGAACAGCATTTACAGAACAGTAGGTTATTGTTGTTATACCGTTGTTATACATTTGGTAGGGTGCTTATCATACCTAATACTGGCCTGATATACATACAACGCTTCATGGTACATTGAATAGTTGAAGAATTCATCAGCTCTTTTCAATTTAATTAGGTTTGGCCAGGGCCAATAGTATTTGGCTAGAAATTCTATAAGCACAGTTCTGTATGCTGTACAACATAATAGATCATGGTTTTCATTTTCAACCGATTGAGCCGAACATTTGTTACAAATTCGATTCTTTTGGGTATATTTAAATATCTTCCTGTCTCAATGTTCAATCCATGGTAACCTGCTCAAAAGCGAGTAAATGTTTTAAAGAACTTCCGAGTCCCCAGTCCACATTACATGGAGATAAACAGATATATAATTAGCTTCCTCAAAATCATTGTTTACAAAACAAACATATGAGTCAAATCTCGTAGAAGTCAAGATAGTGTCGTTCCAATTTTGAAGAAATACATCTTTCAGCCTCTGTTTTAATCTTCCACAAAATATAATGTTAATGTAATTTGTAGATAAGACATGACCAAACCCATTTGTCTGAACCAAGTTGGTACATTTTGACCACCAATTATATATAGAGGTGTAGGCCTATGTATTGTTGACATCCTGTAGACCAATTAACAGTTAACACATTTATAGTATATTTTGTCTATATAGAACCCTCAACCAATAGTTAACAATGCATTCAATAGTAATAGGGAACCTGGCCAATTCTCCATAAACACACATATTGGGGGTGTTTTGGGGGAACACCTAACAGGTATTTCAAAAATTTTATGCGAACCGTTTCAATAATTTTAAGATCCTTGAAACCCCAAATCTCACATCTGTATAATAGGATTGGTTTGATCATTTTATCAAATAGCTCGAGTTTTGTAGTGATATCTAAATATCTAAATATACTAGTACCTTTATAAAACATTGCTTTAATAAAAATATTTGATTATTTTGTAAATGGTCAGGTGACGCTGCAAAAATGACAGTGTCCTCAGCAAATAAAACTGAAAAAAGTTAATAGTCTACCAATAAAGAGTTACCTCCCCTATCTTGAACTAATTCCGAACTGAAATCGTTGATGAATTTAGAAAAAAATATAAGTGATAAAGGCTTCAATATAGCTCAAGGCGAGGACAGTCTTGTATTGAAACCAGACTAGTTCAAGGCGAGGACAGTCTTGTATTGAAACCAGACTAGCTCAAGGCGAGGACAGTCTTGTATTGAAACCAGACTAGCTCAAGACGAGGACAGTCTTGTATTGAAACCAGACTAGCTCAAGGCGAAGGTAGTTTTGTTTGTTTGTGTAAGATGTGGTTGTCGGGGGTATTTGTGCCCGAACTGTCTCACTTTAAGGGGTGGGTAAAAAAGCAGGACAAAGACAACTCAATCCAAGGTTTAAGACAAACTCCCGATTTAGTTTTAAGTAAAGTACAATTAATGAATCATACGCGCAGACTCCACATCACAACTTCTCTACCAGGAACACTCAGAGGAATATACCTGAAGAAGAAGTCGCAATAAACATGTGTTGATTCTCTGGCTGCTAGACGTGGAATTAATTATTTCTAACGAATGGAACTGATCACTGACTGACTAACCAAATGACTGGCCGTTAATGAAGTTCTGATACGATAAAATCAACATAAAGTATGATTTGACTCCAACGACCAACTAAAAAGAAAAGCATACCATAAAGCAAAGTCAAACTATATATTATCGAAGCAAAACGCAGAAAAATAAAGTAATTCTACGGAATGCTAGTAAAAATTATAAAAGTACATTAAGAAAATCATTTAACCTGTATAGACGCGAATTTAGGACAGAAAACAAAAATTGAAAAAAGGTAACCCAAAGGAGTATTGGAAATATATTAACAGATTTAACAAAAAGCCCGAAATATGTGATGCTCCTGAAGGGGAATTGTTTGATTATTTTAAACAATGTAACTCGAACACTTATTTAGATAATACCGCGTATCAGACAGAGACAAACAGTGATGGGAACAGACAGATTCGCTGGACAGACTATTTACAAATGACGAGATTACTGAGTCAGTTAAAGAACTCCATAATGATAAATCATCCGGATAAGACAACATAATAAATGAATATATTATATCTACTACTAGTATTGAATACACGTTACCTGTATATGTCGACTTTTTTAATATAATTCTACAGTCTGGCATTGTTCCCGATACCTGGTTGCTGGGAATTATTAGGCCAATCTATAAAGGCAAAAGGTGATACAACATGCCCATTTAATTATAGACCTTTTACACTTCTGAGCTGTATGAGTAAATTATTTACTGCTCTAATTAATAAGCGGCTAACACAATTTTTACAGGCTAATAAAAGTCACTCTGAATGTCAAGCAGGGTTTAGAAAAACAGTTTTCAATTTTATACCATATTTTCACTCCTTAGTCGATATCTTAAAGAAAAGAAAGAAAAAAGCTCTTCTGTGCGTTTATATATTTAAGCAAGGCTTTCGATTCAATAGATCGTTGCGTCTGTGGAATAAAATATGCGCTAAAGGAATTAGAAGCAATCTACTTACATGTGTAACGCCGCTTAGTGTAATAAAAACGCTTAGTGTAATAATTATTAAACTAAGCGTTGCGATTGCAACGCTTAGTGTAATAATGTTACACTAAGCGTTGCAACTGGGGGGCTTCTAGGACGCACAACCGCACCACACACAGGTCTTTTTCGCCAAGCGAAAGTGTTCAATAGTTTACGAGCTACTGTTGGAACCTAGTGCCAAACAAGTCCAAAAAGCCGACATAAAAAGTCACACAACAAACCTGTCTTGTACTGAATGTGGTCTAGCGAGGGACCGGCTATATACTACACTCAAAAGTAATGTGTTAATGTGTAAATGTTAATAATATCTGCATGTTTCACAGGGACATCATTTATTATGATAGATTTTTTTATGTTTCTCGATTGTATTGTATTGTTTATTCACCAGAAAAAGTAACAAAATATGCAAAACAAATTAGCTTATCAAGAATAGAAGGCGGGAATAAAGTCTATCAGACTTGTTCTATCCCTTATAAATATAACAAGTTTTACTAGATGACATTTACATATTAAATAAGACTGATGAATAACAGCGGACATAGAATTTATCATAACAGAACGTATGCTATTCTGGAGAATAATGATTCAAGAGGAGAAGCAATAATCTTTAAATTTAGATTTAAATAATGACAAGGATTCGATGTTTTTAAGTGTTGTTGGGAGTTTGCTCCATTCTCTGGGACCAACATGTTTTAGGGAGTATAACGAAAGGTGAGACTGAGTGATTGGTCTATACAGATTGAAATGTGTCAGTCAATTTTCAAATCAGAACAAATAACAGTCGTTCCTCTCCTATTACAAAGAGCATCTTTGTTTTATATGTATTGATTACATCAACTGTACTTACTTACTTTGTAATGATTATATAATTGTATTTATTCGGAACCACTGGTAGCTAGGTATGTACAATGATGGATGAACCCCTCTTCTACTCGCTTCATATAAAATCGATCTGCTTTGTGGACTATTTTGCTTCGCTTCTTTCGAGCGTTTCTAACAAAAATATTCATATACATAAACCATTTAATAGCCTTTACTCGTACCTTTATATATAATATTGATTGTTTATTGTCACATACTAAACTGAACAGTCGTCGTATTGGGCCAAATGATCTGGGTCGTCTGAAATCGTTGTTGAAGAGACAACCAAGTATGTTAGGATGATTTCCAGATTCTATGTTGTGAAATGGATGTAGAGGTAGGACAGGACCAGAATAGTTCGTCTAGATTGATATTCTGCTTTCAAGTTATTATCATAAGTTATATAATATAATTTGAGAAAGAAGCGTATTCAGACAACACATCTGTTACACGTGGGTTTAAAATAAATCACTGTAAATTCACCACGGGATCAAATGCAAGACCGACCAACCAAACAAATAACTAAGAGAAATCTCGCAGATTCAACTAAATCTATATTTATTCAGTATTGTACTTGTGCGTCCCAACGTTAATATTTGAAGAGGTTTGAAGTGATGATATGAGAATAGCGTCACGTACATTGTAAAAGAAAGCCACAATAAAACGATTTTCTGTAATTATAGTATTGTCAGGTTTTATACACATTGATGTCATTATGTTTACCCACCTTCACAAATGCGTCTCGAACAGGACAGGTGTTTCAAGAGCAGGCTTACATACAGACAAATTGAGAGACGTCAGTTGCGTCGTGAACTGATAGCAGCGTATTTAGTGGCGGTACCGGTAGTGTTATGTTTAGATCTACCGCGGATGCTCACAAATTCTATTGGATTGTGATTGGACTCAAGCTACCAGATTATCGGATTATTGATCTTGCATCAACGTGTGCTAAACGTATTACTCTTATAACTCAGCAGTAAAGGCATATAGTTGTATTACGTAAAAATGGAACAATTTGAGCTGTACCCCAAGTTAAATTTCAGTGAGGAGTGTTATAACTTCACCGCGGGTAACAGTGAGGGTAACTCTACACAAGGTGATGAATTGAGCAGGTATCACTTGGTGTTCGTTGCCTTGTTCGCATCCATGACCGCACCAGCCAATTTAATGGTAATTATCTCATTATCAAGAGAGAATAAATCTACAGGAGTGAGTGGTTTTAAAATATATGCCATTTCGTTAGCTGTCACAGATTTATCAGTTGGAATTGTATGTATTCCTTTGAGTATAGTACAGACCACAATATCTTGGCAGTTAGGGAACATAACTTGTGTTGTGTTTAAAATTCTTGACTATGGTTTCGAGACTGTGTCGGTTTTTCTGATGACAGCGATGGGTTTTGATCGATTCAAATGTGTTTCCTCGCCATTGACCTACAGAAGTAACTTTAGAGTAAGGCGAATTATTCTCCAATGTGTTGTCCTGTGGATATCCGGGATAGCTGTGTGGATCCCCGGAATCGTGACCATGTTTGTTCGACAAGGATCTTTTGTGGTCACAGGTATATGTGCGCTGAGGGAATACGGCTTTTTATCTTTAACTCAGGCATTGTTTGTGTATTATATACCTCTAACAGTAACTGTAGTTGTGTATACCAAGCTTGGTTTAAGCATAAGAAAACGATTTCACTCTGATACATTTCAAGATCGTGCAAAACCATCCGTCTATACTATCAATGGCACTCAATGCTATGGAAATCCGAGTAGAAACAAGTCTATTACTAACAAATATACGTTAAAACAAGATAACATTAATAGGATTGACAACTCTACGAAAACACGCCATGCAACAGAAAGAGATACAACTCTCAGTATAAAATCAATTGCTTTTTCCCGTATAAGCTCACAAAATCAACGGTGTATTAAAATTTCTGTCTCAGTAGTCATAGCCTTTATTGTCTGTTGGGGACCGTTTTGTGTGCTTTGGCCAGTTTTTCAGATATGCAACGATTGTCTTGATCTGGATATATATAATGTGTTTTCCATTCTTCCATATGCCAATTCAGCTATCAATCCATTTATATACATTTTCTCTAGTCACAAAATACGATCAGACATTAAAAAAGGATTTCTAAATCTGTTCTACAAACCCGATTCTAAGATGCTTTCGTAAAGGTTTAAAGTGAATTTCTAACAGCTGTACAAGTGTGCTTCAATTCTTGAAAATAAACATCATAATTTTGTGTTTAATTCATTGTGTTAAGCTTTGTAGAAATTACGTCATTTGTTCGTATTTTCTATCGTGTTGACTTAGACTCAATTTGCTCAAAGGATGACCATATAAATGACGGAGCAATACTGGTTTATAACATGAACAGGTGCATATCGATCTCCAAACGTTGTGGGGATGTATGCTTACAAATAATAATACATGAAATTCTCTGGCTTTGATCATATCACATACAAATTTCTATAAAAAAAAAACAAATAACTGACACAAATGACACAAACTAATAACATTGAACTATAATAGAAACATTCTGAAGAATATAGACTCAACGCATCGCCTGACGGCACAATGGCACAGATTGTGTTTTTTGGTATCTTCCAGATAGAAGAGGAAATAAAAAAAAATATTTTGTATAACCCGTTGTTTATGATATACCTTGTTACGTATAGATATATCCCGAGTCCGACCAGGGACAGTTACTGAACTGCTGGGATTTTTGTTTCAATGTGGTAAGGTTTGTGTTAACTCTCTGCTCCAATGCCACGGACACACCTGGAAAAGATACCACCTAAGATCACGTATGCATGACAAGATTTTTATAAACAACAGTGAAACATTCATTTGATGTAAAAGAGTAACACAAAACACCTTCAATATACGTTCATATATAAGTTGCTTTATTTTTAGAAATCTTATATTCAGGAGGACCCCTCGACAACAACAACAACAATGGCAACATTCGGGGAAGTGACACATTGGCGTCTAGACTTTCAAGTTACAACATTCCCTTGATTTAGTTTTGCCCTTATATGTTTGCTAAAGGGATTTTGTGCACAACAAGACAATAACTTAATAACGAGCATAAACATAATAAACGCTGTTTTAGTGCTTTAAGCTGATCCAAAGCCAATGAGAAAAGATATGGTATCACAAGCATTAATCTATCCCTCTCGGTAGATGTTCCTCTTCTAGGTCCCGGATATGCTCGTCAGTAACTCATTCTCATATATGATGGAGAGGTGTTTGAACAGACAATCAATTTAAACATCCTTTCTTTATGAAGAGATAACCTGTGAAATCCACATTGGTGCCATACGTTGGAATATCAATGTGGGTTTATCTATTATAACGCTGTAGGTCTTAAACAATGGCATTTTTGTGTTTTAAGTAGTCGATGTCACTGTGTCCGTCTGAGTATTCAGTGAAAATGTATTTGTGATATCCGAATATGACGTTTTTCCTTCATGAATGTATGGTTGTATTAATTTTTTTAATGTTTGTTTGATTGGGATTTAACGTCATATTCAAGGGTATTTCACTTATATGACGACGGATTGTCCACTTCACACTGTTCCTTGCCCTATTATTGTGGAAAAACGGCAGGAAACCTCGTAAAAACCATCCCCGCGATTGCCGGAGCCACATGTGACCACATGTGACTCACTCATATACCTGAGGGTCGACAAGCGGACTCGATCCTGTGAACGGTAAATCGAAGTAGGCGTTAGAAAGCGCACTCGCTAACCACTACGCCACGGCCGCCGGCCCAAGTTTCTTAATGAATAACTTCGGCTTCATGCAACTGATCGTTCCATTGCTGTTGAAACCTGTTGAAATCATTGGACAAATACCAACGAGGACAGAACGTTTACCAATCTATCCATTCGTATCGTTTTACCAATCAATATTTGCCGGGAGCACAAATAATGCAAAAACGATTCTCCTGCGTTTTTTATCAACCCTATAGCTGAACGAACGGAAAGCGAAAATATCGAACGCGGATTTCATAGATTCAATTGTGTGTCCTCTAGTCCCATAGTCGTAAGACGAGTTATTATCGTAAACTAAAATTTCACTGTTGTATTACGTAAAAATGGACCAATGTGAGCTGTACCCAAAGTTAAATTTCAGTGAGAAGTGTTATAACTTCACCATGGGTGACAGTGAGGTTAACTCAACACAAGCATATGGAATGCCCGATTCTTACTTTGGGTTAGTTGCCTTGCTCGCGTCCATTACCGCACCAGCCAATTTACTGGTCATTGTCTCTTTATCTGGAGAGTCTACAGTAGTGTGTTGTTTTAAAATATATGCTTTTTCTTAAGCAGTAACAGATATAACAGTTGGGATTTTATATATACCCACGAATAATGTACAAAACGCAGTATCATGGCTATTAGGGAAAATATCGTGCGTTATATATAAAGTTTTAGACTATGGACTCGGGACTGTTTCTGTTTTTCTGATGACATTGATGGGTTTTGATCGATTCAAATGTGTTTTCTCGCCATTGCCCTACAGAAGCAACTTTAGAGTAAGACGAATTGTTCTCCAGTGTATTGCCCTGTGGATATCCGGGATAGCTGTGTGGATCCCCAGATTCGTGACTGTGTTTGTTCAACAAGGATCCTTTGTGGTCACATGTTTATGTGCGTTGAGTGAATACGGATATTTGACTTAAACTCAGGCAGTCTTTGTGTATTACATGTATATACCTTTTACAGTAACTGTAGTTGTGTATACCAAGCTCGGGATAAGCATAAGAAAAGGATTTCACTCCGATATATTTGAAGTACGTCCAAAACCTTCTGTCTATACTGTCAATGGCACTCGAGGCTCTGGAAATAAGGCTATCACAGACAATTTTACGACACAAAACGAAAACTCGAGTTCTTGTGGGATTGACAACTCTGCGCAAACACGTCGTGCAACAGAAAGACATACAAATCTCCATATAAATTCAACTGCGTATACCCGTATTAGTTCACAAAATCAACAGTGTATTAAAATTTCTGTATTAGAAGTCATATCTTTAATTGTCTGTTGGGGACCATTTTGTGTGCTTTGGCCAGTTTTTCAGATATGCAAAGATTGCGTTAATGTGGCTGTTTATAAAGCGTTTTTGGTTCTTCCATATGCCAATTCAGCCATCAATCCATTTATTTATATTTTTTCCAGCCACAAAATACGAACAGATTTAAAAAAGAGATTGATAAAGTTGTGCTACACACACAATTTTTAGATACTTTCGAAAAGGCTTTATGGAATTCCTAAGAGCTGTACAAGTGCGCTTCTCACAACTTTTTAACATCAAACGCCATCTTTTCAATCTTGTTGGTTTAAGACTCAACTGGATGACCTTTAAATGATGAAAAGAGTACTCGATTGTAATTTCCACGCTGTAGTAAAAGAAAACACGTTCTTATTACACGGTGTATATAATTCTCCTTTAAACGGATATGTATCCCAAATGGGATCAGGGACAGTTGTTTAGAGGTTTAAACCCTCGATATCGGTCACAGTTAGTTTTTTAAGACCTCTGTCGTCATTAAACACCGAGTCAAAACCCGTGCCACCGCAGTCGTCGAGTGTTTTGAAAAGGTGTAAAAAAAATGACTATGACCAATGTCGAGGGTTTAAACACCATTCTAACCCGAAAAAAGACAGAAAAAGAGCTCAATATAGTAAGATTTGTGTTAACTCTCTGATTCAAAACCACGGACACACCTGGGAAAGTTGCCACGTATGATCATTTAAGATTGACAATCACTAAAATGAATCCTACGTTGATAATACTTTACGATTTTAATCGCTTTTCTGTTGTATTATACACTTTTAGCTTGTGGATGTGATTGTCATTTATGTATTCTTATATATTTTGAATTATACATATTCTTATATACAGCTGTTTGTGGCGGAGAGTTATTTGAACACACTGAAAAATCCTTTCCATATAAAACAAAAATGATAGACACAGATTGGTGTCAAACGTTCCCTTTCTCCTACATCTATCACAACCTATTAGCTCTGAAAGAATGGCATTTGGGAAAGCATCTAGAACACAATGCCTCGTTGTACTTTAATTAGTGGATGTTACTGTCAGTCTGATTTTTCATTAAAAATATATTTATTATATCCGGTTATGACGTTTTCCTTTATGACTGTCTGCTTGTAGTGAGTTTCATAATGAATTAATGTGTTTACTTGTAGCGTCCATTGTTCGCTTCATGCAACTGGTCGGTCCGCTGCTTTTGAAACGTTTACACAATCAGAGGACAAATACCAAATATGACAGAACGTTTATCATTCTCTCCAGTATATATTGTTTTACGTAAAATATTGACAGGGACACAAATAATGCAAATACGATTCTCTTGCGGTTTGTTGATCGAACCTTAAGCTAAACAAAACAAATATATCGAAAAGGGATTTCATAGATTCCATTGTGTTTCCTAGTTCTATGGTAGTAAGACGAGTGGTGTTCTCTATGGTATTGTATTGTGGATATCCGGGAAAGTCTGTGGCTCATCTGATTCCTGACTGTTTAACAGGGAATCGATCCAATGTCTCAAACTAATAAGAAATAAATAAATACGTTTTGTGCGTTTGTTTGATTGGGGTTTTGCGTGGTATGGGTAATTCCCTGATATGACGACGGATTGTCCACTTCACAATGTTCCTTGCCTTATTACGGTGAAAACCCGAGAGAAAATCTCGTAAAAACCACCCCTCGCGATTGCCGGAGCCACATCGTGTGACTAACTGATGGTCGACAGACAGATTCGATCCCGTGAACGGTAAATTGGAATGGGATAAACCACGGCCCTCTTTCTCGCCTTTTACGATCAAATGAGAAAGCTGGGGGAGTATTATGCAGGGCCTTCTAGTGTTAAATGGCCCACCCGCCAAGAGTGATATAATATAAATAATTCCCGTAATTCCCGTACAGTACTAATCTATATATACTGTATTATCGGAGCTAAAAATGTTACCTGTTTCGGGATGTTTGTCGGGACGAATATTCTGGTCTCATACACCCTGTCAATGATTACAATGTATTGAGAGATGGGTTTGAGTCTATGACGTATTTCAGATGGTTTAGACGCCAGAATAAAAGAAGTTCCGTTCTGCAGGATATCGAGTCATGTGGGTATCCCTAAAAATACCAGTTTTGAACAGGCCAACAAGCCCATTTCTCAGTTTTTGGTTCCCTGCCCGCAACTTTGTTTCAAAGGATACCCACATGGCTTGGTATACAGCAGAACTGAACTTCTTTTCTTCTGCCGTCTATAGCCTTATCTTGATTGCGAATATGAAAGCTATCAATAGCCAAAAGACAACACAGCGAACCACTGCAGATAAAGGCTTTCTGAAGATGGTGCTTGGCAATACGGTCTAAAGCCAGTGAAATAGCCTTAGCTTCAGCATTAAATATAAGCAAAGCTGTAAACATACATTGAGAGGCAACGTGCTGCAAACAAACTGTTACAGTTGCCGCCTTATCCTAAGTAGTCGATTCATTGCTGTAAACAAAAGATAGCGCCAATGTCAAATCTAATGTTTTGAAGTTTATTCAAACAAAGAAATCACACACGCGTTCACTGTTTGATTGTATATCGATGAATGAGTTGCTTGTCGTCCATTCCCATATATCCTTAAATCAAGGCTCAACTAGAACATAGTTAAACTCGTACGCCAAGGTAGTTACGAGATGTAGCAGCGATGGGGTGTCACAATTACTGCAATCAAGAAAAAATGTTGAATCACAGTAACGGCCAGTATCTGGTGGGATAATAGACGAGTGAATTGTTTCATAGGATAGTCAGTAGCATTGGTATATATATCAGAACTAGCCTTAAATAACGTCTTATCGCTCCCTTTTTGTTGTGGCCATGTTACATGTCATGTATCAACGCCATAGTGACAAGCCTTGTTTGGAAGAAACGTAGGTGCTGGACTGGGCTGTATTCGATCTAGTCTTAAAATAAGTCCTTCCTGGCAGCTCTCAGCCTCAAAATCATATTCATGGGTGCCTGGTGTCATAAGGTCTCAGTAACAGTTATTGCTGATAATTAATCGTCGGTATTTCACATTAACGAGACCTCAAGATTCAGCTTAACCACTTTCTATTAAAAATACTTCACCACTTTCCACCGGTTTGATACGTATGCGCAAACGCCAAACGTGGCGACAATTTTGAAATCAATATTTGATTAATCGGCCTAAAAGGGCAGAATAACATGTGAAATACAGACGATAATTTATCGGAAATTACGGTTACCAGACCGTTGCCCAAACGACATCATTTGGTTGTGTGGTCACGTGAATCTAAAATCGTCACGTGAAATCTTGGACAGGTCACACGAGTCTTAGGTCAAAAAATAAAATCTTGGACCATAAACAATTCTTGGATTGAATCTTATCTTAGACCGTTAAACAGCCTTGAATCAAATATAAATGTAAATCTTGGACCAAATAAAAAATCTTTGATCGTGCACAATTATTTTTATACGAAAACTTATCCTTCCCTTTGATAGAAATAATACATTTTGTACAATGTTTTGAATATGTAATGTTTTATTTTAAGTGGTTCACATTTTAGAGTTAAAATTATAAATCTGGAATTTTTTTCCGCTTTGGCGTGCCATAGTGTACACATAAGATTTTAAATTATGTCTGGAACGAGACTACTTCTATAAGATAGCTGTTCACAAAACTGAATCACAACGTAGGTCTAATAAGTAACTCATTAAAACTGATAAATAGACAGTACTAAATTCGCTTTCAAACATTCACGAACACCTCCATAGTTAGGTAAAAGAAGCTAAAGATCATAGGATTTTCGAAAATGGTAGCATTAATAACAAAACACAGTTTATGTACTCCAACAGAGTGTCTTACCTCGTTTACTGATAGCACGGCCTAAAACGCGTTATTGCCGTACTATAAAGAAAACGTGATGTGTGTTTTCGGGGAACTACTCGACGTATATGTAGTTTCCGGCTATCCCCTCTTTCGCTGTATGTATCAATAACAAGGTTTGATAACCATTACGCGAGAAAGACGACAAAAATGTGCAATTTTAACATTTAACGCCAATTAACGCGCCTACACAAGTTATAGCACATGTGTTGATGTTAAAAATTGAATGTTGAGCATGACTGCCTGGTGAAACGGACTTCTGCATTAAGTACTATCATAGGTAAGCAGTCTAAATACTGTAACTGGTGCTGATTTGAAATAAATCAACTAAAAGCTCACACTTTTTAAAAATGTAGACCTAAATTTACCATAGAACGTTAAATCTTTATATTTTCAATGGTAAGTTTAAATTTAGAATTAACTAAGTTAATATCAAATTTTTCTCACATTTGTTTATTGTAAAATATGATTGTTTTAACAAATATGTATTGATGCTAAAATTAAAAAACAACAACAAGTGAGTGTAACGACATTTAAAATTCAAATATACAATCAAACACCATTATTTACGTTTTGGTGACACTGATTATAATGCGAAACATACAATGAATTTGTCTTACTGGGGTCGTACCTTTGGTTATTTCACTCATGTTAGAGCAATTATCCATAAAGCACAACGATTTAATATGTTCGAAGTAACCAATAAAGTAACCATCGATATGTACATGTATATTACTGTAATCATATATTTATATAGTTATTTATTGAATGTGTTTTTAAAGTATTGGATAATCAGATAACTATGAAACGTATGTAATGCTGTATTTTAGAGATAGAAAACTGTCGTTGCCTCCACTGAGAAATGTATATATGATATTTTTATTTGCAATATTCAATTTACAAAAAACTAATATTCAATTTAAAAGCATGCGTTGAATTAAGATACCAATCAAACATGAAAACCTTTGTTAAAAACAATTATGAACAGTACACACTTTACTTTGTGCTCTTTGCGAAAGATCATATATATTTAAATATGACCAAACAAATAGCACTGTGGCTATAATAATTTGTTTCAAAGGCATCGTGTTAGTGAGATGTCAATACCCTTATAAAAAATGACCATGGTGTACCACGGATTTACCATTGAATGGGGCCAATGTACCGTGGTATTCCATGGTGTACCATGGTTTTACAACGGTATTTTGGCCTACACCATGGTACTTTTTATAAGGGTAAGAACGGCTTTCAGTAGCTGTCAACTCGTCACTCATGAAAAAGCGAAACAAAAATTAGTTTATAAAAGACCAAAAATAGCACTAACCACAATATAAACATCCTCAACACTATCAATAACAATGGCTATTATCCTGTAAAGCTGTTAGGTGTCCTGCTTTTTGATCCAAATATTTCTTACGTTCGGAAAACATTTTGACCTCTTGCCTTTGATTTTTGGTTAAGTGCAGAATTATCTGTTAAACAATCCATTTTTGCTGGAATATTAACCACAATATATCAACATCAACAACAACATCAATGACAATGACAATTATCTTGTAATGCAGTTAGGTGAGTTCTGCTTGTCGGTTCAAATATTTCCTCCGTTCGATTATCTGTTAAATGATCCATTTTTGCTGGAATATTAACAATTTTCGGATGTAAATCTACCTAGTTACATGTTATAACATTACAAATTGACCTGTATATCAGGATGTTCTACAACAGGTGCAAGATACACGGATGCTATTCTCATCTGAGGTTTCAACCAAACATACATACTGGTTACGCTATAAACTTCAACACCAGTGAGTAAACCTGTACGATCCACAGGTTGAATGGTGACAGAAGCCAGTCTTTTACAATGGGTGTTAAATGGGGTTCAGTTATTTACAGATTTTGAACACGAGGTCCAGTGACGGGTAGACATGAGTCCCTGTTTGTGGGAGAGCAAACAAAATCGTGACAACTATTTTCAAGACTCCAGAGTAATTAGATGATACAAACACTGGTTTCATCTCGTATACATTTCCCTTCAATACATAACGAGCATCTAAACTTTAACATATGCAATCAATGTAATCGAGGCAGCAAGGTTTTCTATTAGGCATCTTGACGGTGCAGCTAGAAAAGAGGTTAAATCCAATGCAAGCTGATCGAGAAGACCCAGAACAACACTTGCATGTCATTCAAGAAAAGTTAGAAAAGGGAGGGTCTGCAATACAACTCCGCTTTAGTTTATATGTTCGTCGTCAATCTGAAAGAGGGTTCATCAGAATACCACACCTTGAATTTTGTGAAAACTGCAACATTCAAGGAGTTCTTCAGCAAAACGTCTGATGAACCCTCTTTCAGATTGAC
>JAVFBX010032192.1:0-17847 GCA_034783855.1 Mopalia kennerleyi | reverse complement strand
TGGCTCGTAAAAGATAAGTACGCATTAAATAATTTTCGTTTTTGCGGCATTATTTTAATTTATGAACAAACTTTGATGGCACTTAAAATCGTAGCAATCTGAATTTATTGATAAAAGCTAATTTTGGGCGCTAGTGCCTGTTTAAGTAAAACAGTATTATATGATCAATGTACAACTTTCTATGTTTGTTCTTCGAGTTGGACGATTGCCTTTTCACGCACTTTCCCGCGTTACTTGTTACTAGCACAGTCAGCCAACATGCTATCCTTGACGTCACGTGATGTTCTACCTAGAATAAATGATACTGGAGCCAATGGTGCACCTTTATGGAAAAGTCGGTTATAGTGCACTGTTTAAATGGTTTGAAACCTTATAGTTTTCTACAAATATTAGCAAACTATTCTGTGTAAAGGTTTCTGGGTCATAACCGTCTCCTGCTATCTTTGATAGACTTTTGAGTAAGAGCTATGTCAGCAAAGCACTCTTAAAGGCAGATAATTTTTGTAAAAGATATGCCTGTTTAAACAATCGAATTACTTAGCTGTTTAAGCCGTATGATACTTCCAACTTTTAAATGCCGCTTTAAAAAAAAGAATTATGTCGTTCAAACATTGAACAAGGAGATTAACCATGTCGTGAAGAGTCCACTAAGACTCAATGCATTACGTAATATGGTGCATGCTTTCAGTTGAATTAAGTTATTCATCAAACATAGGTACTGTTTACAGAGCATTTATAATGGAAATGCTGTTTGGCAGGAGTAAAGTCTATAAGATGTGTTCTATAAAAATGTTTTACACAAATCAAACATTTAGCAATTGTAAATAAATTGTTGACAATGGTTTAAAAAAAAACCGAAATATTGAATCAGCATGTATCCATGTGTATCTTCTATTGGAGTTGTAGGTTTACTCTATACCTTGTAGACTAATGACATGTTTTCTAAGCTGACACGGAGAAAGAACGTAATGTCTGCACGTGGATCAGTCAAACATTCGCCCCTTAACCACACAGGTTTGTGGAGACTAAATTATTATTTGTTTTGGCGGCACTTAACGACTCCTACAACGGTCATTTCCAAGGACATTCGACAGGTCTACTACCATTAGATTAAAACCGTCGCCCTCTAACCGCCATGAACTGCTGGGTTATAAAACAGGGCCATTTTAAATAGAGTTACTAACCACTATTTCGCATTACTTGTCATGTACAGGCATTCCGCCTGATGATTTTTGATAAATTCAGAAAATTGGGCGGCCATTGCTCGGCAAATTACAGCTGTATCAATACACCGGGACTATGCTATGACGTCATTCGGCTGAAGACAAATGCAATTCTTTTTTTAAAACTACCAGAGTACATTCCAATCAAACAAACAAATTTAAATCATTCTTAAATAAAGAATCATACGTTGACCCACATTACACACTCACAAGCAGCTGGATTTTACCTTGGCTAAAAGTAGAGCCCCGTCTTGTGACTTCCTGGTAAAATAGTGATGGAGCGAGTTTATCTTAAAGTTCCAGAATGCATTGCAAAGCTAGATGGTACTCAATTGTTACAAATATGTTTGTAACTTTGAAAAGAAGTGCATGTCCCTGCAGCTGTATGACATGATTACCTAATCCCGGTGTACAGTTGCTATGTGCCGGATGACGATCGCACGATTAACGGTAGTCTGCCGAACATCACTACAAAATGTCATCCTGGTTTATGGACAAGACTGCTATACTGACTACTGTGGAGGTAAGACGGCGACAGTTTTAGTCGATGGTATAAACGGTTCGTATTATAGCTTCTTAGGAGACGGATTCTTATTTGAAGTATGTTAATGTATTTCTCTCTTTGTCTCTTATCACGAATCCTATATCTTAATAGGTCATGGGAACCTTTGGTAAATAAGGAGACCCGTTGATAAATAAGGAGCCCTCTAGTTTGCGTTCAATAACTAGATATTGCCAGGAGATAGACTGCATATGAACTGTATATGTTATTCAGGTTCTGGTGCAGATGTTGTTTAACGCTGTCTCGGGAGTTAATATAATCTTTGGAGGGATTCTTTATTACAAAGCACGTTTGTGATTAACCCCGAATTAAATTTACCCACTTGACTGAAGATAGACAATAGGTGCGTGGAGAGTGACAGAGTTGCTCTCAACAAACTTCATCCTTGCACCTGAAGTTAAGGACAATCAGTGTAGACGATGACCATAACAGACCAATAAAACAGAGAAGAACCCAGATACAACTGTATCAGTTCCGAAGAACTTCACGAACATTGCCGAAGACAACGAAAAAAACGAAGAGTGGCTGTTAGTGACAGAAAAAGGTAACTATTATTAAGGATTATTAGACCTAGATAACTTTCAATGTACTAGACATAAACAAGGCACAGACGATTCTTGAATTTTAACAACGCGTAAACAGTTACATGTGAAGAATACTAAAGGAAACTTACAATTCTACACCAGTGAACTAGGAATTTAGACATTTAAATTATGAATTACACACAATACAGGTTTATATAGAGGTGATCCTTTGTTTGAAAAAGCAACGTTGCCAAAAGACAATCAAATTATAGAATATTCTTATGAAGTGGCGAAGTTGAAATTTGGAGAATCGGCATATTTTCTTGAAAATAAACTTGCAAAACAATGTAAGTGCTATTGTATATTTACATACAAATAATTTTATAACCCCAATAACAGGGTTGCTGCTAGAGACATAAGAGTGAATTAACCAGTTGGGACAATCGTCATCAAAAGGAGGTAAAAAGGAAAGAGAACGGAAGAACAAAAAGCTTAGCCCTAAAACAAAAGCAAGAGATCTCAGTCACCAAAAACAAAGCAGATGAAACTAAACCACCAACAATTTTAACCCAAGCACAAAATGAGCTGACCTCGTTGAAGGCCAAAACACAGAAAAAAAACCCAGACAAATTGAGGAAGCTAGCGTTGGAGCTGATTGTATTGAACAAAACAAAGACGAAAAAAGAGTATACGACCAGACATTCTGTACAAACCATCAAAGCTAGAAAGCTAAGTGAGCAAAAGGAAGTGACCATCTTTATAAAACAAACCGAAGCAGAGCCACAAACTGGGGTTTGATCAAGCCAGCAAAAAGAAGGGATATCTTGAACAAGCCCAACACAGAAAAAAAAACTAAAGACCAGATATAGATACATATTCAATTTGAACAGGTCAACAACTAGTGCAATCCCGTTGAACAAAACGAAAAGCAAGAACACGCACTGAAGAACAGGCAGTCTGTACAAGCAAACAAAAGAAAGACAAAGTCTGGAAACTAAGCGAAGAACAAAGGCTCAAATCTAGCCATGACCAGCGGACAGGTAAGACTAACTCATGTAACTCATGTATTATTTCAAATGAATTTCCACATTGAACACTACATACATAGATATGTACGGAAGCTTGTTCCAATCGCTGTATGCAATTAAAAACCCAAAAGCTGGTTATTACTTTTACTCGAAAGAAAATAGTTCTCCATCCATGCAGCCATCCCTTCATCCGTCCCCCCTCCGTCCGTCCGACCATCATGGACATATGATTGAGTCACACGATGTGGCTCCGGCAATCGCGGCGCGGGGGGGATAAGAGGTTTCCTCCTGGTTTTCCACTTTGATTAGGCAGGGAACAGTGTGAAGTGGACAATCGGTCGTCCTATAAGTGAATTACCCCTGAGTTCGACGTTAAACCCGAATCAAACAAAAATCCATGCATCCATCCACCAATCAATTAATCACATCGATATTGGTTTTGGCCCTTTTATTGTGCTATTTATTTATGGTAAACATAATATTATGAATACAAAATAAACCAATTACTCCGAAAAATCGCAGAGAAAAAAGTGATAATTCGATGTTTCGGTATCATTGTTTTCATGAAAGACATAAATATCTAATCCACGTAATACTTTTGCAAGCTGAAAACTAGATTTTAGCTTTACTTTGCTTTTAAAACTATATAAGGTACTGCGACAAAAAAATATTGGTTAAATTAGGAGAGTAATGGCAAAAATAAACAAAAAGTAACAGGTTTGTTTGTTTTGATTGGGCTTTAACGTCGTACTCGTTAAGTCATATAAGTGAAAAGGGAATTTCACTTATATGACGACAAGATTGTCCCCTTCACACTGCTCCTTGCCTAATTGCGATGTTTAACTGGAGGAAAACCCGGGGATATGACTTATTGTCGTTTATTTGTTGAATGTAAACGTTAAATAGAAGATTAATCGTTTTAACGGTAAGCCGATTTCCATACACTGTATAATGACAATTGCGGCTTTTTAAATTTTAGAGCTCCGGCAAACCGCCTGGGTGGCTATATTAGGTTTCATTCCAGTTTTCCATCGCATTTAGGTACAGAGTGAGAAGTGGCCAATCCGTCGCCTTAAGGATACTCTTACCCCCAACCCCTACAGTGTTATTACATTTCGCCGTTTTGCTTCTAAACTACTGTAAGTTTTGCAACACATGTATATATATTCTGAATCGCCTTTGTCTGCATAACAATAATAATATATTTTTTTCTAATAATTTTAGAAAAAAAAATTTGCATAAATGTTTGCTACCTCTTTTTTCAAATTACTACTTCTTTTACACCATTTACGTCAACTGTTCAATTTTACGTCAATGTGTAAAACATTACATGAACCAAAAAATGGTCATTCAGTTTTATCCTTTTTGTCTTGGGTTTCTTGCGATATTGTGTTAAAGGTCAAAATTTTTTTTAAAAATGAGTCGAAATAGGGAAATTTTAACTTATAACTTTATCTAAAAAACGAAAAAGATAATAAAATCTGAATGACCGTTGTTTAGTTTGATATGTTGAGATGAAATTTGCAAAAAAAAAAACCAGTTCTGTAGGTATAATAACAGCCGAGGAGTAGGCATTTTCCCAAGTAGGCCTACGGTACACTGAAAACTGAAAGCAGAGTAAACAGGTAAAATGTAGTATGCACACAGCTGTTGTAAATGATGTAGTCAAGTTTTGTAATTAAAGTTAACGGGTTTTTTAATCGGGTCGGCTGTAGGATAAAGGTAACTGCCACAACTTTTTGAATAGGCAATAATAAAAAAAATCGCAAATTTTGAGCTGACGGGGGGGTTAAAGTATCCTTAAAAGTAAAATACCCTTGAGCACAACCTTAAACCCAGATCAAAAAAAATAAATTTCAGTCGAGATTTTCAACTACTGAGTTACAAATGTGACGATTGTACAAATGTTTTTTCGACAACCCTCTTGCTAATAGTAGTCTGTGTCGCTGATAGTCATACTGTATTTGCTTATCGATTGAGGAACATTAAATCAATAACCCACTTCATATGTTATGGTTGTGTTGATGAAGCTATTGAATGAACACAGCGTTATACTCCACTTATATCCACTTAGTCAGGTTTTCAGTTCTTTTCAACAATGATAATTGAAAATTTGCTCAATCAAAAAACTTAATAAATTAGGAAAACAGTTATTCGTCCTCACACAAATAAGTTATGACCGTATGAATAAAACAAAACCCATTGTATGTAAATGTATGTGGCCTATAGTTTAGATCTTACATCTCAGTTTTGAATTTAATAATAATGAGCAATTTTGATTATATTTTACATTATACGCGGGTGGTTGTGGGAGCTCCATGTTGCCCTGGTGCTCTTAAAGTTATTTATGTCTCTACTCATGACCAGACTGTTACCAGTGACGTAGAGGGTGAATTACTTCAGCCATCGGGCTGGCAGATCTTAATATAAGTGATGTACGGCGTTAAATCTCAATGCAAGAAACACACGATACTAAACATTGCAAATGTTCAACATTCTAACATTTATTGCGAGATGAGTTAACCTGTCGTTAGTTACTAGGAACAATATTATTCCATTACGTTAATGCCTAATTTGATCGTACATGTATGTGCCTTTTTGTACTGTAGAGAAAAATTGATTGATTGGTGCGTTACGCCACATTCAGTTGTATTTTAACTACGTTATGGCGTAACCATAGTCAAACTCTTTTATCTATTAAAAGCTCGCTACGTTTCAATCAGACTGGACGCTTGGCAGTAAACATCAAAAAGAGAAACAAATCATCCGAAAAGGACATACATAAGTAATTTTCTTGTTTGTTTTTCTTTGGTTGTTGTGTCGTTGGTTTTTGATTAAAAAAAATATATAAAGTGTTTCATTTTGAATCTAAAAAACTATGTCAGTCATGATTATTTACAATCATACAGAAAAAAACAAACGTCGAGTTTTGCATTTTCGCCTGACTTGTTAATCAATGGTGTTCAGCACTGGACCGCCCTCGAGTAGGCCGATGTGGGCGAGATTTAGAGGGGGGTGGGGGAGGGGGGGGGGCGCCTGATGTCTAACTCCATCCCTTGCAAGGGATCAAAACGATTTGCCGGAGCAACACAAAATTTAGCTTTCCTGCACGGGGATTCTTACTCAGGTATCTGGCTAGCAGGGCCAGTACCTTTTTTAAAATAAATAAGTGTGTTTCTGGGATTTGGTTGAGGGTTTCGTGGTTTTCTTTCTTTGGATAAGAACCGCGACCAGCCAGGCCACGATATATGGTCCTTTAACCAGCTGAATAGACTAGGATTTATGATCGTGTCCATACCTGTTTATGAGCACACCTTGTGATCCCTATAAATTTGTGTAAATCCCTTCCCGCATCGTGGTGGGTTAAATGTGTCACTTGTTCGACAATGTATCGTTTATAAATTCATACTGATAGGTGTCTTTCTGACACCGTGAGAACGTGTCCTAACGAATGTCCGATACAAACTAATACTAATGACTCGTCTAACTTGTGAGAAAACACGTGATAGTCACTTCTTAAAACGTGGACTTTATAGGATCTACATGTAGGCCTTAACGTAGTGCACAGTGCAAACAAAAGTGCACGTTGCATTAAAAAAATATCGATTAGTATTATTGAGCACACAGTTTTATGTGTGGAAATAATTGGAAAATGTTAATAGTTTGTTTGTTTGATTGGGGTTTAACGCCGTAAACAAACGTGTTTCAATTATATGCCGACAGCTGTTCCTAGCTTAAATACGATGGACAACCGGGGTGAAACCTCGTAAAAACCACTGCCTCGATTGCCGCAGCTACATTCACTGACTCGCTTACATATATACCTGATGGTCGACAGGCGGACTCGAACCCGTAGACGGTACATCGAAGTAGGATTAGTAAGCAGACGCAATATCATGTGAGTGAAATAAGCTAAAGCGCGACGTTAAACCCCAGTCAAACAGACAATATCCACTAATTGAAGCCACGGCGATGGGCGGAAAATCTTAAGAAACCCGTATGTAAACCGAGGGTGTCAGTAACTGGGACTGTTCTTATTCATAAGCATAAGCACACAGGACAGATAAGAAACTGACTAAACAGTTCTAGTTGTCAAGCTCTATGAGTAGGTTAGTTCAGTTATTTGGAAGAGTAGTCATGACGTCCACTAGGGATAGATTTAATACCACTTCACATCACGGCTGTTTTGGTGTGAACAAAACCTTTGAAAGTACACAGTCAACGTTTGACGAAAAAATCCCGAGTTTAGCGCTAAAAACCAATCAAGAATGAACCAGTCTCCGAATTAACCAACCCACCAACCAACCAGCCAACCAACTAACACTTATCAAAAATCCGATCAGCCAGTCAGTCAGTCGGTCGATCAATCAGCTTTTGGTTGTTTTGTTTTTTTATTGTTCGGTTTATTCTAGATTTAGTTACAGACCGTTTCCGTGTTTTCAACGTTTCTTAAATTCCAAATAAAAATTGGCTTACCAATTTTCCTCATATTATTCCAGTTTTTTAATATTGTGTTTGCTTCAGAGAAAACTAATCTCATAAAGTTGTGTGCTTTAACGTTTCTAAGCATAACTAACTTTCGCTAAATTCCAAATAACCATTTGTTTACCAAGTTTCCTCTCATAATTCGAGCTTTTTATATTGTGTTTGTTTGCAGAGAAAATCAATCCGCTAGGGCTATATTTTACACAGATTAGACGTTAGACAAAATTGTGTTAATGTATTACCTGACACGATTTATTAATTACCTTCATCCATATAAAATATTGTTACCTGACATTGTAGGATTATTATCGATTAAGTGACGCAATATAACTACTTCACTGACAGGTGGAAGATAAAATATGTTCTGAAGAAGGCTTAAACGCTATACGTCTTTTATTGATCAACCCAAGGAGCTATTAGTTACTATCAGATTGGCTTCGAGTGAAGCAATTTTAATGAGAGTTCTCGTAGTCCCAATGCATCAACGTCCTGTGAAAGTTGTGACGGTGAATTGGATATGCTCTGTAAAGTTCCCGGTAATGCATGAGCTCGGTTCAATGTTCTGGCAGTGCAAGGGCTATGTTTTGTAAGAGCTCTGGTAGTGCTTGAGATGGGCTCTGCAAGAGTTCTGACATGGCATGAGTTGGACTTTTGGGGAGCCCATGGGCTATGTTTTGTAAAAGCTCTGGTAGTGCTACAGTTAGGCTCTGTTAGAATTTTGGCAGTGCATGGGATATGTTTTGTAAGAACTATGGTAGTGATTGAGTTAGGCTCTGTAAGAGTTCTGGCATAGCATGAGCTGGAGTTCTGGCAGTACATGGGTTATGTTTTGTAAGAGCTCTTGCAGTGCTTGAGTTAGGCTCTGTAAGAATTATGGCATTGCATGAGCTGGAGTGTTTGAGAGTGCATGGGCTCTGTCCTCAACTGTTCCATGTCAATACCAAAAAGTCAACTAAAGACCAATCTGCAACATAATAAAAATTAAATAAATTTAAAAAAACCTTAATATTTCCAGAACTAGTTTTGCTTTAAGTGGTTTATTGTCATCTTTCTTAATAGATATGTATTGGTGGTCTGGTGCCATCTTTCTTGATCTCGTCGTATTCAAATCTCGCGTGATCAGACTGTAGGCATATTATGGGTATGGGTCATGTGTGTTTGGTTCTTTTTGACCTCTAGGAACGTGACTTGACCATAGGTAAATCCTTTAACCCGTGGCAGTACGTATGCCTTTAACCGCCCTAGAGAATGGTTGTATGGTTTTCTTTAGGGACTAGATGAGACAGTTTTCATTTTTAGCTCCGATGACGTGAAAATTTGATGTCATTTCTTTATGAACTCGGCGATAACAATCATTATATCAGTGGTGTCTTATGGTAAATCAATCAACATCTCTGGAGGGAAATGACAAAAGGGGGGAATTTAGTGGGAGAAATAGTTTTGTTACGTTAATATCTGTATATATCTGGTGATGGACATGAGGGCTAAATAAAATACAATCCGAAACTTTGATCACATTACGTCATCCACAGCCCTTACTTGGGATAATATTCCATTAGTTTGAAACAAGACTTTCGTCTATGGCACTCGCTCCAATGATTTACTCCCTATTCAGCGGTTAAAGAATTCCTGTCTAAGTCTTTTGTTTTGTTTTGGGTTTTCCGGCCCAAGTTTATTAATACTTAACATTCTCACCTATGTTTTTGGCACTCTCAAGACCTACTCCCTATTAAGCTGTAGCAGAAGCAATCACCTAGTTGTTCTTTCTTTAAGTGGCATTTAGAAGCTGGTGGTTATAAAACACAGACACATTGTTATGGATACAACTTCTAGGTTTATTAGGCCCGCGGCCGTGGCTTAGTGGTTAACGAGCGCGCTTACTGAAGCCAACTATGATGTACCGTTCACAGGATCGAGTCCGTCTGTCGACCCTCAGGTATATGAGTGAGTCACACGATGTGACTCAGGCAATCGCGGGGGGTGGTTTTTACGAGGTTTCTTCCCGGTTTTCCACCGTAATTAGGCCAGGAACATTAAGTGGACAATCCGTCATCATATAAGTGAAATACCCTTGAGTACGACGTTTAACCTCAACCAAACAAATCTAGGTTTATTAATACTCGACGTTTCGGTTTAGATCCTAAGATCGTTATCAAGCATATAAATTGATAATCAGACAAATCAAATATTTATACAATTCTGAAATGATGATGAATGATAAAAAAAGTTGTTGTTTTTATTATTATTTCTGGCCCAACTTTGTTTATACATGTTTACAGCTCGTAGGTCTATGTTTTTCGTACCAGCTAGCACAGAAGCCTTCAGCTAGTTGTTTTGTGTTGTTGTTTTCCTGGTCCAGGTTAGTTAATAATTGTTTACAAAACTTTCATTTACAATTTTCGTACCCATGACTAACACCCTATTCAGCTATTCAAGAACTGCTCACCTAGTTTTATTCAGGGCCAACTTGTTTAAACTTGCTAATGCTATAATTGCACGGTACATAAACTATCTTTATCTCCATAGAAACAAATAAAGTAAGAACAAACACTACACGAGACATCGCAGAAATGTAATATTCCTTGTAGTCAAGCTAAATGACGTAGGCTGTTATACGGCAGTGTAATCCGTGTGCACGACAACGATCACGTGACCAATATACGAGGAAGCAAGATAAGTAATGATCCTGTTAAAGAGAAAAGTATCGTAGTTTATCTAAACATTTGTCATAAATATAGCCAGGCAAAAGCTAAATCTGATATAAATTAGTTTAACATGATAACCATTCCTTAATCGTTAATAGTATAATTATTTCCCTAGCCCAAACCATTGCCTGGATAATATCCACAGAGAGTCTAACACAACCTGTCGACGAATTTGTTCATAAATTAGATAAACTGATTCGCGTATCTGGAGCCAAAACATAAAAAAGGAAGTTAATAATTAGGTGGGTCGATCGTTTAAATGCTTGAACATCGTATAGCAGATGCGCATTAGACAGTCCCTGTATAGGGTCGTTTAATATCGAATACACCATCGGATGGCTTCTGTATCAGCCTTGCAAGTAGGTAACTTTAATATCTTTACTTTGATAAAAAAAACATTTGCTTTTCTTGTCCACAACTACTATTGTAGGGGTGGTGGGGACTTCTCGGTGACCGTCCGTACGAAACAAATGTTTGCGAACACACTAGCGTGAAAACTTTAAATTCTTGACTTTAATAAAAGAAATATTTGCCTTTATTTAAAATAATTGTCGTGTCTATCTACACTATATATGTTTATTAACAGAATACGTGTTTGTATGTAAGGCATTGCAAGACCCCCCGCGTTGATGATAATGATCATAAAGCCAATAGTGCACCTAACTGAATGCTTTATAGAATGTTTACGTTTCAATAGCACAATGTAGGAAGATTTAAATGCGAGAGTTTGTTGTACTTGAACAGACTGTGAGGTTCAATTAACATAATTTAAGAGAAAACAAAAAATAATATTTGGAGAATTTGTTATTTTTTGTTTTACAAAGAAACAGACTACCTGTTTTATTAACATAAAATTTATAATATAAAAAAATAGAATATAGTATTTTTTTTAATGTTTGTGTTGTTTTAACTGATTATTTATTTAATTAACGTTATATTTAATTAATGCAGGGAAAGAAAATATAATGTTCCTTGATTAAATAGAATGTGTAGTGGTTGGTAAACAGAATATCTGTTTTCATTATGCAGATCATTTGCTTAATGAATATTATTTAGGTGAATTAACAGCCATTGTTTTTGTTTATTTGCTAGATTCTTTCCCGAGTTATTTGTTTAACTAGGCCCTGTGTGCTGAATGGATATGGGGAGTTGACCTATATAGTATATGTCTTAGATAATCTTTATAAACCTTTTGTAATGTGTACAGTAGTATACTCTGTTGTTTATTTTGCGCACTTTAGTTCAAAAACTTTTCGGAGAAGTTGAGTCGTTGTTTGTCCGTCTGTCTGTTTGTTATTTTAGTTCATGCATAAGATGATTTCACTCTGTAATGGCGTGCATGTCTAATTTATTTATTTTATTCACCAGAAGTGTAATATCAAAGTACAGAATGATATTAAACAATAGAATTATTGGTATTAACAGTAATAAAACAAGTACGGTTATCTTCAGTCTGGCGGGAATAAAACCCCATGGGGCTTGTTCTATCCCTGAACAAATATAATTTTACTTTATAACTGTATACACACACAACAAAGGAGATATATTTTCTAGCAGTAAATTTTTTACTCGTGTTTTAAATAAAGATGTACTTGGCAGTTGCTTAAACAACATATGCAATTTGTTCCATTGACGTGGCCCCTGGATTCTTAAAGAATGTAATGATAAATTGGTTCGATAGACCAGCAAAATACAACGCAATGTCGAACATGGTGTATATGTACATAATTTAATAGGCCTACACATTGACTCATACGACGTAGTTTATTAATCCCTTTGAACACTTTAAGACAGATGTTCTATTATGACAGATGACCTTATATATGTTTTAGACGTCTACACCTTATGACCTGGACTGTAAGGTAAAATAGATATTACGTATTCTTGAAATTAAAAACGCAGCTCTCTCAGGTACGATAGTTCGATACATTTCATTTCTGTTAGGATGGTTTACAAAATCTAGAAAGCTGGAAGTTGTATATTTGTATATACTCGCCTATATTCGTAATGTCAAGAATATATTTTAATTAAATTCCAAAAGCTGGAAAAAGTTCTTTTTTGTTAGCATGGTATGTCCACAACTTGTAATATACTCGATGCACGCAATGGAAAAGCCGAATGCATATTGTAGGAACAAAGTTTATTATGCCTATTAACGTCAACTACTAAGATGATGCTTTCATGCTACAGTTCCTACTGAATAGATAGGACATCTTCGAAGAATTATACAAGCAATTAACATCAACAATGTACGATAGGTAATTTATTGATAATAACATAAATAAAATGATAAATATGATTACTAGATAACTTTCTAGAGGGAAACCTATAGCATATACCAGAATGAGTCTTACATTGGCACAGAAGCTCTATAATCATAGGTACAGCTGTGTTAATGCAACCTTGAGTCGATACCGCTGAATTGATCTTTGTGCAAGTCGCTGTATTGCTTCATTCTGTTGTTTCGTCAATTTGGGTGATGTTCTGCGACTCTAACTAACATGCTGAATAGCTGGTGCTATACATGCAACTGTTGTTAAGCTGTCTTGTTATTGTCATTACCCTATTTTTTACTAGACGTAATATATATTATATGAAATATTTCATATTTTAAATTGGAGAACAATTGAATTTTAAAATAATTCACAACTAAGAGAAACAAAACGAATGCTTATAGAATACAACGTATTTACTTAGCACTAGACGAAAATGAACTTTCCAACATTATGGAAATACTTCATATCTTGGTTATGCTAGTGTCAATTATTATTAGAATACATCGCCGTCATACAAGTGAAATACCCTTAAGCATAGCGTAAAATACCAATTAACCAATCAATCCATCAATACAATTTTCGTTCGTTTCGTCTCCTGATATTTCTAACCGGACTTTAAACTCTTGTATCAAGGTATCTGGGATAGAGCGTTCAATTATATTCATCTATATCAGGAAATAATTGTTAATATCCGGATATATTGAATTTGCTACATTTGATACCAAGTGCACAATTGTGTGCGTCCACTATGGGGATTGGATTTGACTGAGGGTAGAATACAAATACGTCTTCACATTTGTCTAATCATCTCTATCCGAAAGATCCCCTGGGACATGGAGATCAATTTAATACTGACTTTTAAAGACCTAGGCAAACCGCCTTTCTTCGTTTGCAGGTTTTACGCCTGGGCTATTCAACATACAACGATATACGGGCGCATTTAAGAAACTCTATGAGATAATTTACCAAAGGTCACAAACACACCTATTAAGGCGTCCATGTGTATTAGACAGGTACATCCCTGTGTCAGTGGGATTGCTTTTTAGAAATATAAACAAAATACTCTAGTTTATGATCTGATGTGGTGTGTTTTTAATATCTGAAACTGTTAAATCACGATGATGTTACAGCGCTACAGTTGAGTCTCTTGTGACGCGTTTCGTGTTCAAGGTAGAACTAAACTGTATTTAATCTGAATTGCAAAAGCATGACCATTAAAAAGATTGATGTTCTCTAAGCAATTCGGCTCTGTATATAATGTGCCATCAAATATACACCTTAATACAAAGTCTGAACTAAAGTTTGCATGACGTTGAAAACGTTGCCTAAATGTTGCTTGAAAATTGCAGATTGTAGCTAAATGTTATCCATCATTTGTCAAAAAACTCAATTGTTATGTCTAGAGTATTCTTCCTGTTAGCAAACAGTAACTAAGTAAGATTTAATTTTTAAAGCGAACTCTGACTACAATATATCAGCGCTGCTATTATGGTTAACATTTTTTGATTAGACCTTTCAACTTTGTTGATACTTAATAGTTTTTTGCAAATTACTCTCAATCCAGCCATCAATTTCGTACGGCGACTTAAATCAGTGCGAATGGATTATCATTATTAGTATATGATAACACTATTAGCGATATCGATTCTCACAGTAGACCGTATAACTTCCTAATCTGGGAATAAGTGTCAGGATGATATATCACATAGTTTATTAATGTCGACAAACGAGTAGATCTGAGAGATAATATTCTCCATGGACAATTGTAGATAGAAAACGGTTAAGTGCTTCGTGGTGCACATATGGGTTGGTAATACCAGGCACTCGTTGGAGTCAAATGAGCAGAATACATAAAAAACATTGCATTAAAGGCGAGAAATAGAACAATCAAAATGAAATAAATAATTTGTATACAAGTAAAATATTTCGTTAACCAATAGTTTTATTCCAAACTACTCTTGTTACGATAGAAACCAAACAGAAAGAAACGATCAGCAATTTTTCTATTTACAATATTTATTGTAAAATAGCAACAACAATAACAGTTATATACAGTATAGTATTCAATGGCAGGAATACTTTAAGAAACACAATTGAACGTAAGAGACAATACAAAAATATTCAGCAAGTATAAATAGCAATTTACATATAGCATACAATGGATCAGCGTATAAACCTGTTTTATAGTTGAGTCCAAACGTTGACTTCTTAAACCGGTCTGTTATGACAATCTGCAACTTCTTCGAAGTCTACAGCAGTAAATACTTACATGTAGATAGTTTTTGAGGCATAAAATCCGGAATTGTTCCGATTATATCTACATCAGGGAGATCACGATATCCTCAAAGTGACATGTGTCTAGTTTATCCACAACAGGATTATTCACAAAAGTCCTTGACGGGTATGTCCAGATCCGATATAATCTCCTCGTCCAGATATATTGGGAAGTTTCCAGATAAATTTTAGAAATCACATATAATCACATATAATGTTACAACACTCTGGAAAACCTAATTTTACCCAACATAAAGATTTCAAAAATAATTTCTTTAAAACAAGAGACACTTCCAGAATTGTCTAGATTATTTTCTTATATAAACATGCCTGCAAATAAACATGTGACTGACCGGCGATAATCGGGTCAAACTACTGGAATGTTCTGTAGACAAAGAGTGGCTTCTAGAACATATTGCTACTTTGTTTACATTAAAAAGATACAAGAATCCATTTATAGCAAATGACAACACCTGCAGACACTCTACTGTCACGCAATCGGTTAGCTGGCTGGGAATCTACCTGATCAGATGTAATGCTAATCAATGTATTGACCCGGGGGACGCAGGTGTAGATTCTGTTTATAACAGCTCGGTCTACCAAGGTGGTGTAGTGCAGTATAGTTATGCAATTCAAATGTCCAGCAGTAAACAAGGTTAAGCTTTACAGTTGTGTGAATGACTGCGGATTGCTGTTTATAAATATGCCCCTAGTTGCGAAAGAATGTTGTCAAAGATCCGACCGGAAACAACGAATGCAAGGTTTTTATTGCCTTATCTGTATAGAGCATTAGGTCACAATCACATTAAACAATGCCCGTGCACAGCAGCGGTTCAAATGATATTTGAGTACAGTCATGAAGAACCTTTGCTTCAGGAGCGTATTTATACGCATGCTGGACGCAAACATTTCTTCATCATTATTAATTGTGTTATCTATCAGGTACAATTCTATTATTGTAACACCCACACATCCAGTCTTCTCGTGTGTTTACTTATTACAATGGAACCTCTCCTAACTTTTTGTTCTCTTCTCGAATTAAGCCAACTGGTTCTGTTTGTTTGTTTGATTGGGATTCAACGTCGTACTCAAGTGTTGTTCACTTACACGACGACATATTGTCCACTTCACAATGTTCCTTGCCTTATTACGCAAGAAAACCGAGAGGAAACCTCGTAATGGGATTATAGTGGACTATAGTGCCAGTTAAATGACACCACAGAACAAGCTGCATCGATCCCGAGAGTATCCACACTTGTGACTTCCATGCATTTAAATTAATTTGGCTAACCTCGTCTAATTGTTCTTGTAAGGTCATATAGATACCTTGGTTTTTGGACTCCACACGGCTGCTGGATCGGTTTTACGGTTTTGATGCTTGAATAATGAGATGGTTTATAGAGGTGGTAAAACGCCCATTGTATCGTGAACAGTACCTAGATAAGGGTATTCGTCAACAACATCAATTTGATTTTCACATAAATAAAACTGATAGGTAATATATCCATCTCCTCGGGAACAAGTAAATATCAGAAAAGTTATAAATTTAAGACATTGATGTCAGTATTTTATGACAATATGTTTTCTGTGAACAAACAATCTGCGTTATATAGGTAGGGTGAACTGGAATGGGTTCTGCATGCAATACTAGATTTGAATGCTGCATGGAACCGCACAGAACATACTTTCAGCGATAATGTGTTTTTTTTTAGTTTCTCCAGAAATATTGATCACCCCAAGGCCGTCTGACACACGGCCCAAAAATTACATAGTATGCACTTTCCACGCTGCTGATGTATATGCCGTGTTATACTGATAAATACTTCCTGGTTCCTGTCATATAAAACCTTTAATGGCATGGTTTTGTTTTAAAGAAAATCTGTAAATAACACAGAGGAAACTGATAAAACAGAGAAAATGATTTCAAGGCGTTGAGAACCATAAGGACATTCTGGTGCTCGGTCACATAAACCCATATTCCGTGATAATTGATTAGTATTGCCAGGGAAAGGTATGGGGGATTAGAGGCACCTATCATTCTTTGTTGTAAAAATAAAGATGCGTGACATCTGATTCCTTACCAGATTGCTTATAAATTTATCTAGTTTATGCTACGCAGATGAGTATCCGTTTACAGTGGGCATGTTGCTATTCTATTGATTTCAGACATGCTATTCTTGTGACTTCAGATTAGACATATGCCCATTGTAATCCATCCGGTTCTATTCGGTCTTAGTTATGAAATCATTGGCCTAAAGAAAAGGTCGTAATTGGGGGCTCTTACAGCTACATAGATAAGTAATCCCTTGAAGCGAAAAGATGTATTACCAACGTGGTACTTTCGGAGGTTCAACTTTGGAATAGGACATTCAGCGAAATAAAACGACCGACAATTCAGTTTTATCCTCCCGTCTCTTGGATTATAAATGAAAATGTCTCGTACGTTATGTCAACAGGGAGCTGTTTAAGAAGATCATTTTGCTGGAAAGTCGTTTCAGATTCGAAAGTTTGACATTCTCACAAGAGAAAAAAAATTCTATTACAATAACCCGGTTAGGGCATATAGGTAATGATTTCCCTCAACACCGAGCAATGTTAGATTTAACCGACTGTTGTCTTCTTTTTAGGGAATTTGAGCTCCCTTCTTGCTATAAGAAAAACAATAATACCTTATCTTGAGGTGGAATATATGGAATTTGTAAGGTAGTATTTATCGATATGTTACGATTCAATGAATAACAGTCTTTGGAGTGGTTTTTAAGTATAAATG
>JAVFBX010032191.1:0-31030 GCA_034783855.1 Mopalia kennerleyi | reverse complement strand
GTTTTAACTGACTGGACTTGAAATATCGCTCGATTCCTAGCCCTGTTTGAGAAATATCCCTAACCTGGTCATCTCCAGGTAGCTCTATTCGCTTTGAACTGTATGTTGAGCTCAGATACTTTATTGTGAGAACCACCACTCGTCCGAGGGCAGCCTCGTCGGCCCATGTTTTCACCAAATATTACTACTTCAGCTTGGTTTGTTTTTGTAAACCGCCGAAGCAATGGCAATCTCCGGGATGTTAGGCTGCGCGACAGTATTGCATTTTTTGCAATATGAAGGCAGATACAACCGAATTGCGGAGATCAAGTACTTCCAAATTGATCCAGCTATGTACGAGTCAATCCGTACGAGTGTAATGCGGAAGATCTATGCTTTTAGCATTTCAGATTTAGAAGTCGAGTCGTGACACATTTTTTTTCTCCAATAAAAGGCAATTATTCGTTTTCATTTTGTTTTATTTTGGGCGCATGTAATTTGGGCTTATTTAATTTGGGCACAGCGTTTACAGCCGCGATTTGGGTGCAATTAGAGCCCTGGATATACGGTATTTAGGTTTTCGAGAGAAATAGTATGAACCAAATACTGTGAAATACACTAGGTAGACAGGTCTGCACCATAAGCCACCATTGAATCCAAACCCATACAAGACAACGAAGAAGAATGAAAAACAACAAAGTATCAATCATAATACATTTAAAACAAGATGATAATAATTTTATTTATAATTTTAAGTGTTAGGTGGCCCATAGTTTTGTAGAAAACAGAAATCAATAAACATACATATACATGTACAACATGAACAAATATATATAAGAAATGTATATATATATAAAAATATAGACACATTGAACTTTTTATTTATTGATTCAAATAGTAACAAATTTTCTAATCCTAATATGACACAAAATTATGTAGATATGATGAACTCAGAAGTGTCTGAAATATGCATTTAAAGATTAACTATCAATTCCAGTGTGTAATTGATGGAACACCATGACATCAAGCCTCCTCCCTCTTCAACTCGCCCACCATATCTCATCCCGCTTGTCGGCTCGAGTTTGTTTTCGTTTTAGACGACATTTTACTTGCAAATTTTGGAAGTATTTTGATCATGAAAACTGTTGCCAGCTGGATGAAATTAAAACTGTGACTTAAATGCGTCGTTGAAAATGGAAACAAAGTCAAACAAATCTCCTGCTCTATTTATAGACATCACGTTGATGCAGTAAATATTGCTGAAAATTTTCTTCAAAACTTATTGACGGGGTTACTGGCAGATAAAAAAACAAAGGCAATGTTTACTTTCAAATTGAGGAGGTGACAAACGTCTGCTGTGTGGTAGACTCGTCAGATAGTGATGTAATGAAACTTCCGGGCCAGTCTACTTTCAAATTGAAAAGATAAGAGAGTGCTGCAGGTTGGGAGAGTGCTAACGAAAGCGAAAACTAAATTGATTACTGTGGTGGTTGTATTTTGGGATTAAAAGTGATTTCATGGACACGGGAGGTGCCGATAGACATTTAGGTAGGTCATAGATGCAGTTGGCGTCATGGCTGAGATTTAGACGATAGTCTGTATATGCATATATGTAATCTCAGTCATATCAGGGCTAGATCACACTATGATTTTTGTTGGCCGGATAGCTCAGTGGTAGAGTGTCAGACTGGAAATGCAGTGATCTCTGGTTCGAATCCTAAATGGTTAGATGAACTGTTGGGCAGAATTACAATGAACGCATATCATTTAGTGATATTTGACTTAGTTGACCTCCGACTGGACTCCCTATGTAGACTTGAAATATAAAAAAACACCATCATACCTCTTAATAACATAGGTTTAAACTATGGCATGGTATAGACTTCAAGTATCGTAGTAAGATACATGACTAGTGAGATGTCCATATCACAATTACACATCTTCCTGATTATAACACTGAGAGTTGTGAGCATTTGATAAATTTCTGTAGGCCCTAGTGTAATTAACTGAAGTGTCCACCAACTCAAATACAGGTGAGCGATGCACATCTTTTTGTGTGTTTGTCCATGAGGGCTATTGTTGTAGGGGGACCATTTTCCATTTCTCTCTAGGACCAGGTTTGCTTCTATATATATATAAAGCTTTATTTATTGAGGGTAAAATTGTCCAGTCAACAGGTCGTTGATCTTCCCTGAGGCCCTCCACTCATACACTGATTCATTCACACATACACACTGAATCGTAAAGTAATAAAAGGGTGAAAAATAGAAAGCACTTATACATCAGCATGAAGATACATGTAACTACAAATTTACAAAGTATTTACAAATTATATACACTCATTGGTAATCAATGGCTTTGTAACAAAGTTTATAAAGCGGCATACAATTTGCTCTTGCAAAGTTTTACGAAATGTTTACCCGGATTTCCAACATTTTATGGTTATGAATGTGTTTTTTTGTTTCATCTTCATATGTGAGTGAATTAGCCTGAAGTATGGCTTTAAACCACACTTTTTATCGCTTAGAATTTCGGTTGTAATTAAATGTATATTTTGAAAAGCTTGGATACCCAGGACTACAAATACATAGATTTGGGGAATAAGCTTATCCATTTATGCGTTTTAAAATTGTTACAAATTGAATAAATATTGACACAAAAAAATGAGAGTGCATATTTGGTAGTTTATTTCTCAGATGTAATCAATGAAACTAGCTTATCCAGCAGACTAGCCCTTGAACTGAAAACCTTAAAGTTAATCAATGGTAAATTCAACAAACTGGCAATTTTTGTTAATTTTGGGAGATAAACTGGCATGGCACAAATCTTTCTATACATATACATGTATTACCCATAGCCTGAACGGTAACAGCCATTTGAGGAGGATCCTGGAATTGGTAAAGCAAACACGCCTACATGTAGCTGAGCTTAGTAGAATGGTTAGATTTTCATCCAGACAAGGCAATTAGGAGTAATTGGTTGTACGATCTTCATGACTGATAACTGTAGGGTTTAGGGTCATGTCTGGTCGAGGCTGTCACTGCATCGATTATGATTGGTTGATTCGTTCCGGGCAAATCACTTTCTGGCCAATTAGACAAGGTTTTACATTCTGACCAAATTTGAATATGACACAGTGAATTGGTTAACTCATTGTTTAAGTGGAATTAAGGACTTGTAAAATTCGCACATGAACTGGACTTTGGCAGGTATGGAAGTAAGGGTCACTCAGTGATCTGGGATTAGCCATTAAATTGTAACAATACCTGATCACAATGTTGAGACTTTTCCACCGCTATTTAAAGCAAGAGTAACTGAATAAATTCACCACTAGTTTCCCAAATAGCCAGGCCCGCAGCTGTGGCTTAGTGGTAGCGAGTGCGCTTCCTAATCCTACTTCAATTTACCGTTCACGGAAACGAGTCTGTCGGTCAACCATCAGGTATATGATAATGAGTGAGTCACAGGATGTGGCTCCGTCAATAGCGGGAATGGTTTTTATGAGGTTTCCACCGTAATCAGGCAAGGAACAGTGTTAAGTGGACAATCAGCCGTCAGATAAGTGAAATACCCTTGAGTACGACCTTAAACCCAAATCTAACTAACAAACGAACCAAAATAATCAATCAAAATATTTTTCTTTTATATCAAACACTGCTTTTGTGTGACATTCAGTCAGTAAAAGCATGCTGTATCATACATGTAGGGTGGTTACAAATACGCACACAACAAAAATCTTGTCCACTAGAGAGTGAATGAAAGGTGTTCTGCCTGATAGAACTTATGAGCAGCACCTACATGTACACCCATATCTTATAAACGAAATGAAAAAAAGCTAGTGAGAATGTAGTTCAGTAAAACAAAAATTAATTCTTTTTAACAAACCTTGACCTATTTAGCAACTTAGATGTAGTTTAATGCGGGAAAACATATGGGCCCCCAAATAGAATTTAAAAATACAAATAAAATCAGTTTATAGCTGAACTAATGTGCAGAACCCTCACTATGCTGTGGTAAATTTGTAATGTAAGTGGTAAAAAGTTGTCTTCAAAGAATAACCTCCCCTTATGGAAAGAAAGATGACTTTTTTTATTTGTTTGTTGCCATGGTGTAAGCAGCCTTGAATGCACACGAAGTGATGCTGCTAATTCGTTGTCCGTCACATTGTGTTCTATTTCTGACCACACTGAGAGGACAAGCACACTTACTTCCAAGCTCATCAGCAACATACAGACGTATGCAGAACTGTTAAATATGGTACTAGACACAAACCAAACAAACTAGCAACCACAGTCCTATAATTAGAGTAGACAAGGTAGCATTTTGACACAAGACTAGTTGAATATCTTACCTCTTACCTCTGGATATATAAATACAAATGACTGATTGATTTGTTGGTTTAAATGACATGCTTGCAGGTGTGCTGCGATTTGACGGTTATCTACCTTGTGAGTTTTTGACAATAACTTACCTAACAATATCTAATAACTTTGATGCAACTGTAATATGTGTAGAGACAGCAGGACTGTGTCTGGGGCATATAGCTCTATAGACAGAGGGCTCTAAATCAAGAATCTTATACTAAAGAGCTGATTACGACAAAAACATGAAATTGGTCAAAAACTGAAGTAGGCACTTATTTTATTAGGGTGACGATTCATAAGAAAATGTAATACAAAAATAATGATTTGGTGTATCTATGTTATTAAAAAAAGAGAATGGCAAACGTGTAAGATTTCAAGGTGAGAGTTCTGTATTTTCTTCTTTACATTTACGTATGTGTTGCTTAAGGCAAGAGATAATCAGTGCTTTTACACTGTCTATAATGTACCAATGTCTATTTTATTCACTTTACAAGATGTTACCATGGGAACTAAACTCCTACCAATAACTTATCATCATAAATAAGAAAAACATGGAGAGAAGATATGATTAAAGACTGACAGAACAGTAAGAACAAACGACAGCTTATTATCGGCCTTAAAGTGCCGTTTGTTGCTTCATCGCTGAGCATGATGGGAAGGTTATTAACAAAGATTCTTGAAGAATGAATCACGGCTCCGAACTGACTTTGAGAATATGCTGATGTAAACCCATGTGTTTTGGAAACGTTTTTGTTCACTCTTTTGATAGATGCAAAAATAACCGTTTTCCAATGTATATATTTTTTTCTTAAATAAACTTGTGGCTTATGTTATTATGTTATTCGGTTCTAAGAATTTCAAGATCTACTTTGCACAAACTTTTAATCAAACCATAAACTGCCGCTGCTACATCTTTGAAACCATTTTGACAGTTTCGTGTGACTGAAATATGTTTTTAGTTATTTTCATAAGAAATAACTTTTCAATATTCTTTTTAAAAATTTGAGTTTCACATATATATCGGTTTTAGAATCGTGCTTAGAATTTATTTGAATGTCCAATAACTGTTCCAAATACTATCTGTTTATTTTGCTTGATATCAATTGATTCGACACCTGCCTCCTCTCAAGGTGATATAGACAGAAAGTTTTATCTGAATTCCATAAAGATTTTTATTTATAGAATTTGAACTGTTTAATGGTGACCTTTTGTTTGCACCTTAAAAGAGATTTGCCAAGTTAGTTTTGAGTTCGGAAACACCTATTGAACACTTATCATGCATTTTTCATGCATTTTTAAAAAATAAATAAAAACTGTCCTCTGACTAAGGAGAGTTTGTTTGGAGCATTAGAATGGCATTAACCTATTTTTACTTAGCACTGGAGGAAGATTAATTTAGCATAGCAGAGCACTTTTATAATCATTTTACTATTAGTGTCAATAAATGTTGGATTACACCTGTGTTTACTATATACATGTATGAAGTGATATAATGAAATACCCTTCCGACAGCATCCAATCAATCATATGAGAATGTTTAAGAGGAAAATAACCTGTACCTAGACGTACATGTAGTATGTACCTAACAGGGACAACTGGGGACTGTTTCGCCTCAGTTTGATTGCTGCAAACATATGGGCTGCCCAAAATGTTGATTTATGAATATGCCTGAATTAATGTCAATAAATTTTGCTATGCAAAAGTTGAAATTTTAAGAATAATTTCAAATGCTGAATGTTGATAGTAGTCTGCAATGTCCAACAGATATGCCAATTGAACATAAGTGGGTGGGCCCAATTGATAAATTATGCTGGTATCTTAACTAGATTATTGATAATAATTGGTAAATTGGAGAGTAAAATAAATGTGTGAATTTTCCCTATGATAACCATATGGGTGACACAGTAATAAGATAAATATTGATTAGCTATCAAATCACTTTTAGTAATGCTCAAACTAACACAATTCACATCTAACTTTGACAATAAAGTTGATCCCCTCAAAGTATTGAAAGAAACAGAATAAATCGCTCTCAAGTGAGACTTTTGGAGTTTAACAAATTTGCTTGAGATAGGGAAGACTGTTCTTCTGGGCTAAGGCATTATTTGTTAGTTTTTCTTGGAAGTCAAAAGGTTTTGTAAAAGTAGAACTTCTGGGTATTTTTAAAAGATTAATTGTGACTCTTTGTTCAATATATTGAGAGCTTAAAACCTTGTCCACCTATGGCCAAAAATGACATTTTGAGAAAAACTTGTCAAAAAGTTTTATCTTACCGTAGCTTTAAAATCATTCAAGTCATCTGTAAGAGTGTTGTTACTATAACTTTATCAAAGCTAATGCTGGAGTCTTGTGCTCATTGATCCCTCCCTCCCTGGGTGGGTAAAACAAACTGCCAAAAATGGAGTTCATCGGCAGGTCTGATTTTAAGATTCCATATATTCTTTACTGAACAGATGTACACTATATATAAACTATTCTTCAGGGAAAATCATAATTGGTTAAAAAGAAAAGTTATTATTGCTGTTGTGTAAACAAAATAGAGATTATAGGGTGTTTTTGTATGAGATTTCTGTTAGGTTTTTTATCATGCAACCTGAAGCCCTCCTAAAAGTGGAACAAAGTCAAAACTCTGAATAATTTTTTATATTTCAGTTTATTAAACCATCCTTGACACTGGGTCTAACATTTGTGGATTGCTGTTAAAAAGCCAATCAGATATTTGAAATTTTGTTAACAGAAACCGTTGGACTATCTTCATTCCAACACTTGAAAGTTAGGTCTATTAAAGTCAGTCTTTCGTGTGGTACATTCATTGTAAGAGACATTGCTGTAAGTCTTGACTTGACACTCCACTGGTATATTATTACCAGGCAATAAGCTCCACAATAACCAATGCTATTCAATGATGGATCGTAGTCATGTGTTCTCTTCTGTTGATTATCACGAAGCAGACTCTTTCCTAAGAACAGTTTTTTTCTGGCCTCCCTCTCTTCTTGAACACTCCTGTGGTGTGTTTCCCTGGTTTTATTAGCCCTCAAGTCTGGTGATAATTACAATAAGATCTCTAATTGTCTGTGGAGTAAAGGCTCAATTCTGTGTTTACCAACAACCAATTTTGAGAAGCTTGGGTTTTTTTATACCTGTTGCTGTGCTTGACCTAGGAATTGGTATTTGTTCTTATTTCACTCTTGCAAAAAACGTTTGCATTACAAACTCAGAAAGGATTCGTCGAACTTTTAAAAATTAACACCATGGTTCTTTCAGGCTTTCCTGCCATATGGCTGCAGTTCAGAGTTTCATTTAAGAGAAATACTCTTGAACACAATGTCAAAAACCAATCGGGAAGCATACATATACACTACCCAAAGATCTGAAACTTTAGATGATTTACACTGCTGATATTTATCTTGCCTTCCACAGATGTATTTGTGTATATGATTTGTGGGCCTATATGGTTTGTATTGGCCCTCTAGTGATTTATCAAGCGTTTTGGTTGGTTTACCAGCAACACATCACCTCCTGCCTGTGTTACTCTGGGTTACTCAATCTAATAGAAACTTTTACTCCTTGTGCTGAAAAAAGGTCCCAATGTTTAAAGGTTACTGGAATACTCAAAGACACAAGAGGAAATCAAATTTCACTTGTTAACTTATTTTATGTTTGAAGACAAAAAAATCAAAGTTTGATTAAAAGACCTTTGTTCACATGTAAATACTGTGGGTGGTTGGAGGGAGCTTCATGTTGCCCTGGTGCTCTCAGAGCTAAAGGAGAACAGGAAATCTATCTGTTTGTGGTGTCGATCTGTATTGCATCCTGTCGTTATCCTGTATTTGTTCTGTCTTGTCTTTCTTTGTTGCCAGTGGTGTCCAGGGTGGTTAAACCGTTTCCTTCACCCATTGGGCTGGCACATTTTCATATCAGCGAAATACTCTTGAGTATGACGTTAAACCCCAATCAAACAAACACATGTAAATACTTTTTTTACACTTGAATTGTTTATCAGAAAAATTTAAAATGTACATGTATTCAAACCTTAACCACATGTACATGTAGTAAACACAGCTAATGGAATTAAGATTCGACTAAATTGTCCTGAACAACAGTTCACAAAGAAAAGGTATTAAATTACATACAACTAATTTAGTCACAGTACTACATGTAGCTGATCAAAAAGTATGAAACAGTGCATTGTTTGGGGGGATTTTTTTTGTTTTTATATGGAAGTATATAAGTGCAATCAAGTTCCGTTTGTGAAATTCTGTACATTGATGAAGATCTTTCTAGACTGAGAAGGATGCTTTGTAACTTTATAAGTGTGATACCTTATTGTGTATTATAGGTCTGTGTTGTTAACAACATATGGTTTTGTGAAGACAGATTAATTTCATGTTATCCATTGGCTTTATGTAGAGGAAAGTAGGTCATTCATTCTGCTCAGTACCATTCAGCTAGTCCATCACACAGTATAGACCTCTATACACAGGCTACATTTACACAGGCTTTAGTTAGATTGAACCCCATCATCAAATATTGGCTGACCCCTGGTTCAGTGACTGAGAACATTTCACCACAGGCTTTGGGGTTCTGCAGGGAGCTGTTCTTGTACCAAGCCTCTTTGTTATGTTAGCTGGTCTTAGATTCAGATTATGTGTTGGCATGTTTACTTTTAAAACCAGTGTGATAAAAAGGATTGTATTTTATATTATAGATGGTCCTGTGGACTTTTTGTCTTGTTATTTATTTATGATCTTTCAATTTATTCAATGTTTATGATCTTTTTTTGTAATGGTCTATTCAGTTTATAGAGGGTTACCATTCATTGAATGGATTGATGTCACATAGTAAGTTGTTAGTAGATTTAGTTCATCGAACTTCAGATTTGCTGTCTTTGTTTATAAAGCCATATCATTATACATCAGTTTCTTTTTAATTAAAAAATCACATTCTTACAGAGGGGAAAATAAACAGAAAATAATTATGAAGCACATTATCATTGAATGGATAATATACATTTAGGATACATGATCAGATAATTTTCACAAGAAAAAACATGAGTACAATGTGGACATTATTTAGCATCAGTTTTTTGTTAATGCATTAGGAGTACATCAGGGATCTGTTTCAGAACCATTTCTTTTCTTTTTGTATTTTTATGAGGTAAAATTGTAATTCCTGTAGCTGATTAAATGACATTTTTAAAAATCAAGCACAATTTATTTATCCTACATAATATATACTACATGTAGTTAAAATACTGGACACAAGTTTTAACCACTATCATTTTAAATTTATCGTCTTTTTGTCTTAGGAACTTCGGGACTGATTTCCTATTGGCATTTATTTGAATTGGCTCCTATTGGTCGGCATGTATCACTATGTAGATGTGTGATGATTAAAAGCTTATACATGGACATGAACAGGTGCTCCTGATTTGAACACCGACCTATTTGTAGTCAAACCAGAGGGATAATCGTGCCCACACATAATGGTGGAAAGCATCAACTGGCAATAGTTTAAACACCCTAAGAATGTAAAATAGAATAAGTTAAAATTAGTGTTTTAAACAGACTCTGCAAAATTCATATCTTAAAACTAAATATGATGTTGGTACCAAATAACTTGGTAAAATGGTGAATTATCAAACAATGTTTATTAGTTTAGAATGGTTTTAGGGTTAAACAGTCTTGATAGATGTCATTATTAGGGTATTTAGTTTGCCGTAGCTCAGAGGCGCCTCATCCAAACAGTTTAGAATAATATCAGGATAGGTTCGTTCGGCATATTTGAATTAGGCGGTTACGTCCACAATAGAAGCGATTAATATAGGTCAACAGTATTTCTGAGGAGAATCTAATTAGCCTGACCTTTAGTAAAGTTTGATTTACCGCCGTGCATTGATTATTTAATGCTTCACTTAATAGTCAAGCTGCCTGGATATGAAAGCTTCCCTATTTACCGTATGTACTTACATCCATGTAGATAAATTAGACTGCTTCAGGGCTGTTGATTAAATAAAGCTCAACAAGTGATTGTGTTATGTGGACTCTATACAATGTATATATAGGAATTTGGCAAGCATGTACATGTAGTAAGTTTCGAAACCATTAAATGCATGCACATTTTGTGTATACGCAAGGCTAAATGGGAAAATGTGGTCCTGACACATGCAAATAGCTCACAACACTTATTCGCATGACTATATAGTGATATTCTATGAGATCAACAACAACAGAGATATTGAACGAAGTTTGGATCAATTGTTTTAGAAAAAAATAAAAAAATAAAAAAAAACATTTAATCACCATTTGACAGTGCTATTACACAAATCCAATCATTATCCAATACCCATGTATAGTGAAATATAAATAGAGGTTTGCTCCTGTGATAAGGGCACCTGTTGGCTAGAACACCCCAAGTGACAACAATCTTGTCAAGTTGATCTTAACCCATGCTACTCTCACCTCTGTATCTCCTGACCAAACAACAGCCCTTTCATATTTATGGTAGCATTTATTTAACACCTGTGTTGAATAGCAAAGTGAGCAAATATTTGTTGAGGCCAGACTAAGCAATGACTGGTCTCCAGGACTGAATGGTCTGCTGTCTTGGCAGTCAACAGCCTGATCAATGCCCTGGTCATTGGGGAATGTACATGTAGTGTAGATGGAGTAACAGGGGTGGTCTGCATAGAATAAAACTCCTACGACTAGCAGTGGTGTGTTTGTTGATTGGGAATTTGTGTTTACTCAGGGTTTCTTCACTCCTATGGCAACATGCCAGCTGAACTGTTGAGGGAAATCACCCATGAAGACACTGGTACAGTGTTAACATTATTATTACAGGATTTATATAAGGTTCAAAACTTAGACACCAATGACCACACCAGATCAGCTTTGTTCTACCCCATATCTGTGAAAGCACTAGAAAGCTCCCTCTAGTGGCCTATCAGAGTGGTGAGTGATTGAAAACGTTCGGTGGCGAGACTTCACCTGGCTCTATCCTTGTTAGCAACAAGTGTCTCAACATTGAAGGAATACAATAATTGCAAATAATTGTGTACATAAAAATAACAGAACCTATGTTGGACATGAGAAAAAAAAGAACTTTAACAATGTAACGAGTTTCTCTGCATATATCACATATAAATACGACAATATTAGTTTTTTTAGTCTACATATTGATATTCATTTGTAAAAAAATTTTAAAAATGATCGCGGTAACACGCTTTATGAAGTTATCTCCCTTCTTGAAGTATCTCTCATCTCCATATATGCTGCTCCATATCTGATGTTAGTTCACTGTGAGAATCACAGACTCTGATCCAAAGAAAACAAATTCATAAGAATGACTGTTTAATTGATTCAAAAGTGATTTTGGTTCTCCCAGATTGAACATTTTTCAAACTCTCTGATTTTTTTTTTTATGTTTGGCTAAACTTTATTTACCGCTTAAATATGGTGAAACACCAATTAAAATTTAGAAATCAGGCTTAGGATAAGGGTTAGCCTTAACTCAGAACTAAACATTTATGTGTCTGTAATCTGCAGTTTGATTGACTTTAATGACTAATCATGTATTTTAGGTACACTATACATGATGTCTACATGTATGATGTATCGGAGTGTGTGGAGGACTCTATAGTTTATCTTGACTGTGGCTAGACTGTATGGCTAGTAGAAGATGATCAAATGATGGAAATCAGTGTAACACGACACTATCACAGACCTCTCAATACACTGGCTCACTTTAAACTATAACCCCAGGCTCAAAGAGGTACCCTAGGGGGCCTCCCAGATGAAAACCAATACCCCAGTGCAATTTTGTGTTTTTGGCCTACAATCGAACCTTAAATTTGGACAACATCCACAAATAGTTTTACGACTTGTGCTAAATGTTTTAGCTTTGCAGGGAGATCAAATGTAGTGGAACTGACACTTTACTTCCAAAAGCACAAACTGGCTCTTCTTCAGATTTGCAAATTTACAGCTTGATTTCAAAATAACTAATCAAAATTTTTGCCTTTATTTTAAACTGTTTGATGTTGCAGGAGTACCACCTTTGCAGGGTCAATTTCCTTTGTCCAATGACATGCATGGGCAGCTCAGGATAATGACTGCTGTCTTGTCCCTTTCCATTCTCAAGTGTCAACATGATGTGGAAGGCAGTGGTCAAGCCTTATTAGAACCTCATTTATATGTAATGCCTTGGAGTGAATCAACTAACCAGTGCCTTGGGAATAGGGGAGTGATTAGGGTTATGTAATGAAACCATCTAGAGGCATTCCCAGCATGGGAGGCAATGGGATAATGATTGAAACCATATGGTCTGATCACAGACAAAGAACTAGAGACAAACTTAGCATATAAGGTATCATTCCCTGTTCTCTACAAGTGTCAAGACACCTACAGAGAGAGCCTTTGAAGCATTGCCCCCCCACCCCCTTGATTGTGGAAAGCAAAATAATGCAAAATGCATCAACATAATTTTTTCCCTTGGGTTAGAAAAGACAAAGGTTTCTGTTTCATCTTTCTTTACAGACTACAGTGAAAATTTCAATTCAAAATTCTAATTACAAATAGTTACATATGAGCCGTTAATTTAGTTTTTTAGTGGGCCTATTGGTGTTCAGTATACTGCATTAGAGCTGGGTTCATTTTCAAGGTTTTATCTTTTTATTACTGAAGAAAAAGAAAGTTTGAATCAAATGATTAATATGGTAGGCTAACTTCCCAACTTTCCATACCACTAATAGTCTTCAGATTGAATCATTACTATTTATATATGTTCTTTTTTTTTCTGGTCTAAACTTTAGTTTCATTTGTGACGTTTGAGGATCAGGGGCTTAGCCAGAAATCAGAAGTAGGGTGTCCAAAATGGTCCCTTTGCTTCACTTTTCAAATAACTGGGCGTCCAATTTTAACAGTTCTCCTATCTCCTGCATGATAAAGTTTCTTAAAACAGGGTGTCCAAATGAGGCAATTGTTCACTTCAAGGTGTCCACTTGGACAAGTGGACAGGTGTATGCCTAAGCCCTTGGTTGTGTTTATTGTATTGTTTAATAAAAAAAACAGCTATAAATAAGACAATCGAACAACAACTAATAAGTTAACAGCATTTTACCTATCTCATTTAATCTACAAGCTAATCGTTTAAAGGAAAAGCTGAAAAACAGGATTTCATTACCTGTGGGCTGGCTCTTGTATAAGATTGTTGCTGGGGTTTATTAGAGGTCTCCTGGCCCAGGTATACATATGTGAATAAACAAGTAATTATTTCCCTTGACAACAATAAGTGTAGCTCTAAGCTGTCTCCAAACCCATTAAGAATAGCCCATTTGTTTTATAATATGGACTTGTCTTTCGTGTTTTCCACTGCACAGTCATAGAACTCCTCTAAGATAGATAATGAAACATACTGCTACTTAAACAAACATGTATTTAAATAAATATTCTCAAGTACATCATCAATGATACAAAATAACACAACAACAAAACATTAAATAAATAAAGATCTATGTTTAGTTTTCTTTTTTACTTTGGCAGTTTACTGTCACATTTCACAGCTTAATTTTGGTCTGTTAAATTATTCAGTGGGAAAAAAACATTGTAATGTAAATGTAGTCGGTAATGTGTTATTTTAATTTTGTTTATACATGTTCATGTATGTCAATGGTTGACTGGAAAATAATGAAAATACATTGCTTTTTTATTCTGAGAATGGTGTCTAAAATGGTCATTTTGGTTAACTTTTTAAGGGACTGGGACACCCAGTTACTTAAAAAGTGAAGCAAATTACTGTTTTGAACACCAACCATATGATTTCTGGCTATGCACCTGCCCAAGAAGTCATTTGAGAAACCTGGTTTTAGTACACTTTACCATAGAAAAGACAGGCTAATGAATGAAACACCCTCTTCTTGATTTTTTTGGCTTATACTATGTTTGTAGAATAATTGGTTATTTATTGGTTTTATTTTACAGAAAACAAGGGAATCAAAAACTCAACAACTTTTACTAGCATTATAATTCAATAAATTTTAGGTACGGTTTATCCCAATCAGGGGTGGAAATGTGTAAAATATTTTGTCAGACATTTTCCCAATTTTGTCCTGCAGGTCATTTGACAATTGACACAATGTTAAATTCTGAGATCTTTACAGGACAATTTCAATTTTTACTGGAAATGCAAATGTATAGTTATTTCCACCCCTGCAATTAGTCACTGACTGACTATAGCCACTGTTGTGTCAACTATCCATAACGTCCACAACTGACCCAGTTTCCCTAATATTTCTCCGATACACTTAAAGCTGCTTGCCCGGCAAGACTTCTTAAAACTGAAAGATTTTAAATCAATGAAATGTTGCATTTTATCAACGAATCAACTACTCTACAAGCTTAAAATGACTTGACAAAGCCAGACGAGCGATAGGAATGGGGTATTTGGATCTGGTTTGTTTACATTTCTTGGCTGAAAAGGTCAATAAACACTGAAAAGCGGCCTGCTATTTTAATTGGCTAAGCTTATGACATCATCTTCGGGAACAACTGGGTCAGGTTAGAATACATTTTCTGTTTGTCTTACGGGAAGTTGTACTAAGCGCAAGATTTCCAGCTGACCTCTTTTAATTCCGTAGATTTACCGGTTGTTCGGAATCAAAACAAATGCAGAATGTAAACATTACTGTGTTGTGCTTTCTGACGGGTATACACACTTATAAAGAAGAAAAGCGCGTCTGAAACTGGATCACAGACCTAAATCAACACTGTATACAACTTTTTGAAATTTGAGTTTTTTTTGTAATTGCTTGTCGGGCAAGCAGCTTTAAACAAAGCATTCGTACATAGACAACTGAAGCTATTTTATTTAGAAAATGTTATACATAGAGTATTCGGTTCAGTTCGTGATTCAGTATACAAAAATTTCCATTTGGTTCAATTTGTTAAATGGAGACGTCAGTTTTGTTATTCAACACTTGCCTTCATGGCATGTCAGGCAAAATTCTGTGCGATCTTACTTCATACATGATTTTGTCTTGTATTTAAGCTCGCATTATGTGATTAAAATTGCATAATAAATTCCAGTATTGTTTATTCTTGCCATTTTCCTAATTCGTACTGTCAATTCCTATCCCTTCGGTCTTTTTGTACTCTTCTGATAATACAATCAGCTGGTTGTTGTCATGCATTCTCAAGGCTTCGTGAACTTGAATTTAAAACATTTCCACATTTTAGCTCTCTGAGCATGCACGTTATAACCAAGAATATGAAAGCATGGCTGTACCCACGCTGTGTTTTTCTCTCCATGTTGTCAGTTTTTCACAGCAGAACATTTGTCAAAATTTCCGGATCTAACACTGATATCAAAGATGCATCCCACGTGATCATTGGGATTGACTTTCAATTCCATAGGCGAGGTTTCGTATTTTCGTAGCAAAAATGTGGAAGTGTTTGAAATGAAAAGCAAATCTCTGGATATTAATGGTTGGTTTATGTGAAGTAAGGACAACAAAGTATCAGAAATGACTATTTCCGAGACAGTATGCTACTAGGCACCTATGGACCTGATTTTGAGGCCGGGGAGCTGCCAAGATGGATTTATTTTATGACCTGATCAAAGGTACTGCTAGGTTCCTTCCAGAAAAGTCAGGCTTTCCGTTATGACGTTGATACCTGACATATAACACGGCCAAAAGAACATGGAGAATGTAAGACGTTATTTAGGGCTACAATACTAGGTTCCTATACAATGTGTAGCAATATAGGAAGCATATGACACAGACAGATACATGGATCAAGATTAGTCCAAGTCAATGAGACATTATCAAAAAACAAAACATCCGTCTGACACTTGCACTAGACTGTCAGTGTGACGAGTGTCGTCTGACTTTGCAGTTGTCTAAGTATCATCATTTAAAAACAAGTTATACTTAGAGAAATCTGAAATTAGTATTGTCAGTGCGAATCAGTAAGGTGCAAAACAATATTACTCAACATTGCGATACAGTCGGAATGTTGCAGACGACCAAAATTTATTGGAGTATTTTGTCTCCAAAAGAGGAAGAACAGAAATATCTATCACTTACCTTACAAGGATTTCACCGTTTCATCTATTAATTATCAAAAACACTGTTTCCTTGAGAAGATAATTAAGGATCAAGTTCAGCAAAATATGGCTGAGGAAGTTAGCAGATCAAAATACATTCTTACTACCAAAATGCCCAAGAAGTCTCTTCCCACGCCATATTGATCGACTGCAGCTCTAATGCACATATACAATTCGTTAGTTTCGAACTTTTTCTTCTTGCTTTATGTTTTCAAACAAGAAGACGTCTGCACCTATTAACGACTCTTGGTGTAAACACTTGGGATAATTCTGTGAGTATGATTACCAATTGGAACTTATTAAGAAGCAGAGAGCACTTACGGAGGATACTAAGATCCGGCTAGAACATGCAGAGTTAGCTTCTATCAAAACGAGCACCTGATAAAAGATTTGCGCTGATTGGCTGTCATATCATTATTATAATACCAATAGAAGATTGTACTTGTTTGGTTTTCTCCCTCTACAGAAGGAATTTTATGTATGTTAATGCTGTAAGATTGGTGAAATGGTATAAACTGTTTAAATACGCTGACACTGACGCGTTCAATCGCTTTGAGTGTCGAATTTTGGTCAAAATAAGGTAAATGGGATGTTTTTTCGCTCCAACCAATCAGCGCTGACGTAAGATATCAACAGTTGTTATTGATTCTCCTGAGAGTGTTTGAATTTATCTAACTTAGCTGGTTAAGATTGACCCGACAGCTGAATTCACTAAACTTGTGACGTTCGACATTTAGGAATTAAGATGTGGTTAAAAGAAGAGTAAATACACTTTTCGCGTCTGTCTAATTTTATTATTTGTTATTCACAATCGCATCCACGGGAGTCATAACCTCAATTTAAATCATCAAAGTGAACATAAAAAAATCTTGGATCGTTTAAAAATTTTGGATCGAAATAAATATTGGATCGTAAAAAAGTCTTGTAACAACTATAAATGTAAATTTTAGACCAATTAAATTAGTGGACCTTAAAAAGTTATTTTGTATGGATAAATATCGTCTTCTTGAACAGAATTAATATTTATTTTACAACGTTTTAAATATGTTTTGTGTTTGGTTAATTTGAGCCGAAAATATACTTATTGAAGTAAAATTTAGTAGTCTTGAGTTTGTTCCGCTTTCATTGGTGTGCCATACGCCATATCAACGCAAAAACACGAAATGCTGCTTGTGAGCACATCGGAAGATAATAGGCCTATACTTAAAAAAAAAAAAACAGTTCGTAACTTTATATAGGTTGATCTATTCTTTGCTAAATATTTTGTTTGGTACATTTTTTCTATACCATGTTCCAGCGGGCACAACACATAGAAACCACGTGGTTTAATGGTTATATACTGGGGAACTGGTGGACCCACCACAAAACCACATGAATACCACGTGGTAAATATCGTGAGGTTGAATCCACCAAAAAACTATGTGAATACCATGTGGTAAATATCGTGTGGTTGAATCCACCAGAAAATCATGTAAATATCACGTGGTTAATTTGTCGTGAATGGGAACACCATAAAACCATGTGAACACCACGTGGCTAATTTTTCGTGAATGGAACCAGCGAAAAAAAAGATTTGTCGTGACTTCCACTTTACGACTCAAGCAGTCACTATTTCTTAAAATATTTACATATTGGTTTATTTTCAACGTCAAAGTCATGGCACAACATGAGTTTACATCAGTATTGTCCATTTACCATGTCCGTACAGCGTAACCGCCATGCATAGGCCTATAATTAATTCAACGTTTTTAAAACCTCTGACTCAAGGCAACCATTGTCGATGGTAGTATATAAGACCTGAATCCTCTTTCTTTAGCTTAACGAGTTAACACCAAGAGCGCACGGACTCAAACCTGTGTCATGTTAAAAACGTGTACAATTCTTGTGTATATCCAGTGGAACAATTCCGTGTAAACTTCTTGTGTTTATCCCGTGGAAACATCCCGTGCTAAAGATGTGTATATTACTTGTTAAATACTTTCACAATTTTTGCGTCTATCCCGTTGAAAATGCACGTGTTTAAGACGTGTACAATTCTCGTGTATATCCCGTGGAAATATCACGTCATAATTATTTGCATATGCCACGGAATAACCACATGGTTACCACGTGACAAAATCTGGTCTTGTCCACAGGATTGACACCAATTTTGCCCACTGGGGCACCTGGTAATAATGTTCTCTCGAGCTGTCCTAAGTTACCTATAACAACTCGAGTTTAATATCTATTTAGAAACTATACTCTCTGGGAGATTATAGGAAATATATATGAATCAATTCAAGGCGAACGAGTACGGTTAAGGGTAGGCTATTATTTTGCTGAGTCCGAACAGAGCGAGGATGGTTAGGAGGGAGCTTCCTGTTGCCTCGGGGCTCTCCGAGTTGAGCAACAACACGAAGCCGATCTGTTTTTTATCTTTGTATTATCGGTACGTACTGTGATTGTCCTGTATTTGTCCTGTATTTTCTCTGTGTGTATTTTCTCAGTGGCCTCGAGGGTAATTGTTGGTTAGTTGGCTGTGAATGAAATAAACTTAAATGCGGCGTTAAAACCCCAATCAAATAAAACATACAGATCAAATCGCGTTACATTTGGTGGTCTACACCAACGTTTAGAAGGTTAATATTGGCATTATTTTCGTCTGTAACTCCACATTCAAAGTGACTATTCTCCCACGCCCTGGCCGCCCCAGCTTATATAATTTTATAGATTAAAGAAAACAAAGTTACTGTTTTGTTCTCTCTTTTTTGGCAAGTAAAATTTTAAGGTTTCTTAAGGTTTTGTATTTTACTTGTATAGTATATAAGAAGTCTATAGTCCGTAGACCGTCCTGAAGGCTGAAAATATTACACGAAGCCCGTTTAATCCTTTTTCCTGTGTTACGTCTAAGCTCGTCCATTTAATTTTCTTTAGCCATTACCATTCACTTTCTTCTGAATCGAAATTGGGCAACATTACTCCTGTTTTCATGTCTGGAAATTCTTCTTTAGTTTGTAATTATCGCCCAATATTTGTTTATATTTTAAAATGACTTGCTTTCATTCAAAAATATATATCCCCCACTCGATATGGGTTCCTACCTGTGAAATCAACCATTTTTCAATAGCTAGATATTTATTTTGACCTGTCTAAAACCCTCGATGAAGGAAAATAGATTTATTTTCTTGTCTTCGATATATCTGTTGCCTTAGACAGGGTATGGCATCAAGGTTTATTATTAAAATTTCAGTCGATTGATATATTAGGCAAATTATTCAATTGGCTTACCAGTTATATAAATTGTAGGAAACACCGAGTATATATAGTTTTAAACGGAGCATGGTCAAATACCAAGTCAATTCCTGCAAGAGTCCCCCAAGGCAGTGTTTTGCGACCTTTTTTGTTCATTATTTAAAGCAATGACTCACCTTTGCACATTATAAATAATATCCGCCACTTGTTGCAGATGAAAGATGTCTTTACAATGTGTCAGAGATTCTTTCGAGTTATCAGATTGTAAACTCAGTTAACACAGATTTACTTGAACTTTCGTATTAGGCAGTCCGTTGTCGTCTCATTTAATCCTGCCAAAACTGTTTCTCTTTTGTGCCGTAGACGCTGATTTCCTTAAAATATGAATATTCACCCTATGGGGAACAGTATCGACCCCAGTGAATGTTATACACATCTACACCTTACTTTTATAGCATTGGTAACTGGATAACCCATATCTACAATATTATATCGAAAACCAATTCAAAGATTTCTCCTCTACTCTGCCTGAATTACCATCTTTAGAAAATATCTTCTGGTCGATCCCACTGTGAATATGTGGCTTCGTTTTCGAAAATGCTGATCATTTTTCGTAAAATGCCCAAAGTATACTCCATTGAGACTAAAAGAATTTGAAGAAATACGAATGGGCGATTATATACTGACGATATAGCCCTAACTGCATCACTATTACTTTATGGCTCCTGCGAAATTCTGTGCTGACCAACTCTACGCCCCGTAGCTTACTTTGTACACTTTAATAGAAATAAAGTTTATTAAAATTAAAAAAATATATATATTGATATTCCTCCAATGATAAGTGACGATAGCATTACACCGCCCGGGACAAATACTGTCTTTAACTATAGAGCTACACATTAAGCCATGAAGTCCCTACTTTAATCCGATCAATGTAGGCTACAAATGCTTCTTATACTGGGGTATAATTTTGTACTTTAAAAAAAATCAGACGGACAAATAGATTTTGACCAAGGAATCATCTTGCATTCTAGATAAACTCTTAGAGGCAAGATTGTGCATAGCTCTTATTCACAATATCGAAAGGTAATTACTTAAGGAAGGTAAATACTAATGAATAAATTAATTAACCAAAAGGTTATTACATTCGTTTTAAGGTATTTGTGCCACATAAATGACCAATTTCACAATCTTTTTAAATTTTGCAACTTTTTTGTTCAATAAAAAATCTCTATTATTTGAAACTTGTTTTTTTTAAATGGCTTACATTGAGTTAATGTCATATTATTTGACCATTACTTTCGTGGTTGAATCTCTGCAACCAGTCACGTGCGACCACAATGTTCATGGCTAGAGAGAGCAAACACCCCGTTTGTGGTCGGACTTCACCGTCTGGCAACGTAGTTGGTTGTCGCTCTGGTGAAAGCGACCAGATATGTTTGGTTGCAAGTCTTAACCACCCTATTTATGGTGACCACGACTATCGACCACAATTGTGGTGGGCAAATCAGACTTGACCATCATCATGGTGGTCACAGGGACTGACGGTGATGGGATAACGCTTTCTTTGTTAGAACAGAATTTAATATCGAAAAAAAAAACAAACTGGTTCTCCAACTGATTAGAACGATATCAAATGTGAATCAAAATCTTTACCTCAGTCCAATATGATTTTCTTGCGAAAAGGAAAGAAGAGTGAAACATTATTTTTTAAGAACATTTTTTATTTTTAAAAATATTGAACGGATCTTTTTTATGTTTAATTTTTTAAAACCGCTTTGGAACCTCTGAGAGAGTCCACATATATCCATTCCATTACTCGAGATGGTGCTAACAGTTTACAATAATGCATTCCCGCCAGAGATTTGATGATGAAATTGTCATCCGTCATCAGCGAGTATGACGTTACATGTAGACCATCAGTCGAATAATCAAGTTCTAGCTGTTTTGTTATCCACTCAATCCCAGTCTTTGTTTCAATATCTGGAAAGAAAAGAACAGGTCTCCCTCGAGCAGCGCATCGTCTCTTAGCAACCCGTGAAGATTTCGTCGCAACTTCAGAAAAAACAAACTGACAAAAACAAACAACAAAATAAAATTAATGATTCAAGAAACAATTAAACATATCTCTTTTCAATAACGATTGTAAGTCAAACAGTGTTCTTGATTGATTGAGTGGTGCTTTACGTGGTAATTAAGAAAATTCAACATATTTGGCTTCTTGCACTTACAGTTAAAAGCAATACGAAATAAAAAAGGAAAGCAAGGCTATAACCTCCGAAATACTGGAACTGCCCTCTACCATGGGCATAACGGGCTTACTTAAAGCCAAGGGTTCCAGGCGAATTGTATAATATTCAACGTGGCAATTCGGTTGGCCAGTAGCTAAAAAGGGAGATAACTCTGTCAATAATATAACTGGCAGTGCACATATGTCCTTAGCTAACCATTCAGTTTAATGGCATATTCATACCAGTTTATTGTTAGTCAATTGTATAGGTGACAATTTCGATCATATGAGTACATATTTATCTCCCCATATGACCATTGATCGAGCCCATTAAGGTCTTGCTAGACCCCTTGACCGTTTTTCAGAACACCCCCTGTATTAAGTCTCTTGTGCAAAATAATATAAATCTGTACCATGTGTATGTGGTGAAAATCCAATTATTATTTTAAAAATATTGCAAAATAAGTAACTGTCATTAGAAAAAAATAGACGGCACAAAGACCTTCAGTGGGTCCATGCCAAAAATATTCATAGTTATTTTGTGTTGGTTTATATGACGAGCGTTATACTAATGAAGAATTTGCTAAACTGTAAGAAACTGACCACTGAATGCTTTGTAAGTGGTTTGCATTGACGAGGTTTCTATGCTTAGCCAACAGGTAAGTACGTTGCTTTGAACGGTTTTGTTTCACAATACAGTCAAAGACCGCACTGTGCTCCCCGCTTTGGCTACGTAGCGGAGACGGGAGTATCACACACAGCCTAAAGGACATCAGCAACGCAAGACGTGCGTTGTCATAACCGGAAGTAAAATCCTTCAAAACAGAGTTTTAAATTTGATAGCCTGTTTCACAACCTTGTGTCTATGTAGTTACTAGTTATAGGTAGGTACACATTTACAAGCCAGACGACCCTGGATCGAAGGTTGATTGTTTACCCTAACTTACCCCATTAAGGTCCATGCAAGTCAGATTTTTGTTTGTGTGGGTCGCATTCGGCAACAAAGATAAGATGGCAGATTTCCGTTTCATTTTCGCCTGAAGTTGATAAGCTGTTTGACTGGCGTTCAGTTTGTCGACACCACGTGGTCGCGTTACTTCGGCGTATGTTTCAACAGTGACCACAGTGTTGTTCACCGTCAGCGTTGGTTTCCTTCCAGGTAACATAATCTCACTCACCACATCACTGCTCACCTTCAAAATATTCAAATCACATACACTATACATTAGGTCAGCAGTGATAGCCCTTTCAGTTGTAGATTGACGGTTTGTGTATACCCGATTCCCATGGACCTTTGTCGGCGATGGAGATTTTGATCGTGGAACATACATTGTACCAGAGACAAAGGGACATGAGAAAAGGATAACAAAGATTGCGTGAGAACTTGAATAGCTGGTTGCTTTATAAAGTTTTGGATAGTATGCAGGCGGAAATTTATGAGTGCAGGCATGGAGCTATAAAATCAAATCTTAAGGTAAATCTGGGACTAACATATACAGGGATAGGCAACGGGAACCAAAAAAATGAATCTCGCCCTCGGCGATATTTCGCGTTGTACCACGGTAATAAAGCCAGTCTTTCTGAACTGAAGCAGCTGAAGTTTCTACACCAAGAGAATTATTTAGCGAACCAGTTGGAAAATTTCTCATACCAAGGAAAGATCATATGTCTTTTGACTGTAACATTGTGGCGGAATGGTTGTACGTTATCAAGTACTAATTATTTTGTACATTATATGTAGAGAGCAGTCAGTTATCTGCTCTTTACATATAAAGAAGGATGTGTACGTTATTCAGTAGTAAGGAGGGACTGTGGGCTACTGAAGGTTTGTATACTTTTGCGTGTTAAGGTGGGGGTGTTGGGTCTTTAGTGCATGCGAGGTCAGGGTTGCCGTGCTGGTGTACTAAGGGGCGGGCGCCATCGACGTGACATCACAGATTGCGCGTGATGGCGTCGTGCGGGGACACAAGAGTTCTTGAAAAAGGTGTTGTTGTTGGGTGATATTACATAGAGAAAACAAAAACGGACAGTGACAATTTTGGAAGACCTTTTTGGTAAGATTAGGTTGGCTCTGAGGTGTCCCAGCTTGGTCTTATTCTTCTCTTTCTGGAGGCGTGGCGTAGTGGACCTCCATAGCTACCTGCCTGCCCCCTGCCTACATGGTTGCCTGCCTACCTACCTACATGCCCACCTGCCTACCCACATCACTGCCCAGATGCCTGTTACCGGCTTTCCAGCTGGCGACTACCTGTCTACCCGTTCACACGGCTGGCCATGCCAAAACGAGCCACGCCAACTACCGTGACGCTAGCAGCCACCGTACAGAATGAGAAGAAAAAGACTGAGAGGGACCTCATGCCTCCACGACAACCGTCCCCACCACTACCCAACCTCAAACCCTCACCACGACAAGTGAGGTCTAGTAAAAAGGTCATTCCCAGCGTGTCCAAACTCCTCGTACACCCAGATGGTGTGGTGTTGACTGACGCGGATAAAGTCGAGAACCCGGACCACGCTTCTCGAATCACTCCTGAAGCAGGTGATGGTGGACTTCTACAGGCCTGCATCCCGCTGCATCAGTGGGATGTCGATGAATTCTCATGCCTCCCCCCCCCCCCCCCTTTCCAGTGAGATCAAACGAAAGCTGAGTTATGTGATGGTATCCACGCCACGCAACGAATTATTTATGTGCATTTCAAATACTGGCTGGTGTACTAACAAGACGATCGTCAATACCCATCACGTCCCGGTGTAACCCTGAACAAAGAGTCCGAGATCGAAATGTCACATCCCCTGTCAATGACAATGTGTTTCTAAACTGCTCCGCTGTCAAACGGGGCGATGCTCAATTTGAGAACATTTTTACAGGCTTTTTGGAAAAGGAAGAGGCCAGCCTAGCTGACGTGATACCCCATACGAGTTCTATCCTCATCACTGTGAACGATGGCTTTGAGGAGTTTCTAAATCAAATTTAAATTTAAAAAACCTACCGATCTACCCACATTCAGTTTGTGACGGGATGTCAGTACTAATACACACATTGGTCTTGTTAAAACGCAATCTGTTGTCCTCTGTTCTTCGCTTTTTTCTCTGTTTGACCGTGTATCACACGCCTTAGTCTTTTGTCTAGCACTGACGGTCCAGATCAGACCGACCACTCCGACTTCACTACATCGAGCAACCCTTGTCAAACACCCGATGCACCATGCTACACGCGGCTGTGGATGTGGCTTAAAATAAAGTGAATGTTCGATTTAAAAAAACAAATAAGCATCTTCAGCACCAGAAGGATTTAGGAGTCTGCAAAAGCGTTGTCTTGACGATGTTTGAAGATGGTCAGGTGAATTTAGGACGTTTACTCCTTTTGAAACAATTCACCGAAGACATGCGTGGATCAAGCACAACACCCTGACTACATACGCCGCTTCTACGGACACACCGTGTTATCAACGATTGATGACTTGTCACTAACTACGAGACGGCGAATGGTTACACCGCTAGCGGTATTCACTGTGTTGGGGTGTCTCACGTATGTGGTCGCTGGTTATTTTGGTCATTCCTGTTTAAACAAACACCTCGACCACGCTTACCACATGTACCCACATCAAGTATGGGTAGACAGAAGAGGGAAAGACGACCGAGAAACACCAAGACAACAACCCCGTCAGCAACCTGGTCAAAGACCCCTTTAGCGACCCCGTCAAAGACGCTGGATAAGACGTTGCACCGGTTGTATTACCAACCCAACAGACCGACGGCTGTAGAAGTATTTTACAGCGACCAATACACGACGCTACATCGATGTCGTGCAGGACTTGGTGGTGGGGTACAACAATGCTTACCACTACAGTATTTATTGGGCGAGCATTGCCTCAGGTCACGGTCGATCAGCAAGACATCGTCCGCCAGCGTTTGTATTGAACGACCTCTGCACCCCAGAAGCAACGACACACCAGCATGGATACGCGGTTTCAAAACCCGTTCACAGTCCTCGTCGCTGGGCGAAGGGGAATGGAAATTCATCCTTCACTTGAGCTGTGATACAACACGCTACCAGGTTGATTCATCCTACCCCTGATCGGATCGTGTCGTGTTACGGGAATGGCAACCGCTCTAAGCCACGATACCCACAGTGGAATGTCACTAAGGCTTGTCCGATCCAAATATGTTTGACCTAAATATCAAGACCATTGTGGTCGTCGATGATCTCATGGCTGAGAGCTACGAGCGTGTGACCGTGCTATTTACCAAACGAAGTCATCATCGGAACGTGAGTGTCGAGTGCCTCGTACAAAACTTGTTTCACAAAGAAAATTGATTGATTGATTGGTGTTTTACACCGTGCTTAAGGGCATTTCACTTATATAACGGCGGTGTATTCCAACAATAATTGACACTACCACTGCCGGGACAAAATTGTTTGTTTGATTGGGGTTTAACATCGTACTTGTTTTGCTTAATATACTACAGCTAGAATCATGAAGTACATGAAGTAAGTAATTTAGTTTTGTTGAATAGATTAGTATTGTATTTCTTAGTATTCAATGTGGCTGTATTAGTATGGACTTCAGTCTGAAATAAAAGATTATTATATACTACAATATGTCCCACCTTGAGCCTATTTTTATAATTCCCGGTCAATGACACTAAGAATGCTTGTGATTGTTCGACCCAGGGGGAATGTCCATCGTCATTCTGATCCAAAGACTGCACTGTAAATATATACTGTAAAAAAACATAATACCTTATTATATAATATGATATTACTTGAAATAAGAATATTTTATAAAACTTAATGGCTTTAATACATCAGTTACTCCAATGGTAAACTATGATATCCCACTCGATGTCCGATATATCGTCATAAAAACTTTTGCCATTAATCGAAAATCACAATTGTGACCTTTTTGCAATTTCCAAGGCCTTGTCTTGCAGTGGGTTAAAGATGGTTGAATAATAACAAAACATCGTATCCAGAGTCATCCGTCAGTTGGAAGAATGCTGCATGAACTTATATTGCGTATGTATTGAATCACCCACGGCCTGGCGGTTGGTTGCCTTGGGTCAAGGGCTGCGTCTTTCAAATAAGGTGCTGTCAAATGCACAAGCGTGCTGGTTAATTTTTAAGTTAAAAAAATGGCCAGTGGCATAGAAACGGCGGAACACTCCTATTACAAACTTTTGACGGCAGCAAAGGCATCTATGTATCATTTTCAATAACACCACAGCAAGCCGGTGGATGTTATTTTATTTTATCCCTATATTTTGTACAGGTCAACGACGAACGCGGCGACTATAGTATAGGCCCATGAGAACGGACGTTTACTAGCTAGATACAAGTATCTGTGCACACACGTTTCCTTCGACAGATTTCTTATCTGTTCTTCACAGCAGAGCAAAAACGCAGTGCGCAATAGAAAACAAGAACTTTACATGTACACGGAATTCTTTAAATTTCTCTCTATAAATTTATAATGTAGCGAAAGAAAAGTGTGCTTTTCTCCACTGGATTCGACTGAGCTACATAGGCTGGAACCAGAAAAAAACACGATTTCAATTTATTTCGATATGCACTCTCCATGCACTCACCCCCATTCTGTCTTGGTTTTCATTGTACGCTGTCTGCAGCGTAGCCTTCGCTGCTGCCACATCTTGTCCTGTCATGCTGCCTTGAACGACTAGGAATGCCACCACATAATGACTGATATTACCCCAAGCCTCTTGATAAGTTATCTCCCCTTCAATATCAGAGTAAGTCAGATTCACGGGGATTTGACCAGAGAAAAAGTGGGTATGATTCACTCCCTCTAGTGTAACGACGGGTGTATCGTAAACCAGCTGAGGGGCAGTGGGATTTTCCTTCACCAATCGCCTGAAGAAAAGTAAACATAAAGAAGGTTAAAATCTTGGTAGGCTCCTTGAACTCACAACAGACAAACAAGTTTTATCACCTTTATTTGAAGTTCAACTTTCAAACTTCATGTAAGTGACAAAACTCATTCGAAATTGAACTTATTTTTTTAATCGTCAGTATCCAAGGTTTCCAAAAATAAATACATATATTTCTATCTATATTTTGCGTCATAACGAGCTTAGAAAAACTATTTCCTACAAATCGATTAAGGTGTCCAACAAGACTTTAAACCAAATTGGTAAAACATTTCTATTTTGAATTTGACAATAAGACATTGAAGTGTGTCATCTACTATCTCAGCAGTATAGGTATATATGCACAAAATAGTGGATCGAGTGGTTACGGTCGAGACGTGTGGTGGTTATCTTTATCAATTCAACGTTTACCTATAACTTTGTTGAAGATTCTATCTAACTCAAACTACTGACAACGGTTTAACAAAACATTAAACGAGTGTTGTCTTGTTTATAGAGGTCTAAGATTTAAAAATCATAATTATGTTTGAGGGTAAAATGGCCCTTTCACTGTTTCGTAAAATAACGTTCCTTAAAGGAGGAAAATACTGACCACGAATTGTCTTCTGGGAATTAAAAATTACTCACCGGAAGATATCGGCAGCGGAGAAGATCGTCATAATCCCATCTAGATCTCCAGACATGAACAAAGTAGGTAGAGTAAAGTCCGTAAGTTTCTGTGATGTAGGTGGCGCGTGAGAGAAGAGGACCAAGGCTTTAAACATGGTGGGATGAAGATCTACATAGTCCGAGAGAGTTTCACCTGGAAATGTGAAATGAACTCTGATAATTTGAACGTTGTTTGAGCAGCCAGACACTTGCCGTTAGCAGGAGGATTTCGGGATGTGAAGTTCTCCATGGGTATTTGGAACAATATTCATTTTCGTTGATTGCGTAGAAAATTAGGAATGTAGAAAACATTCTCAATTATATGAAATTCTGTTCAAGATATGTAAAATCAAGTTCACATATGTAAAAACAAATTTCACATATATTCCCATCAGTGCAAAACTATCCAAAAAAAAATAAAAAATTGGGTACAATCTTTATTAAAAAAAACATTTAAATGAGCAAGTGTCATTGGGAACCCCTACGTATACCTATCCAGAGGATTTCTATTTATCGCCTCCCTGTTATGGCGAAGGGTGATGTGGCGAATGGCATAAGACATCGTTTAGTTCAAATGATAATTCCGGACTGTACTCATTGAATATTTCAACGTCAATGTTTTACTTTATCAACGAACTGATACACTTCGTTAAATCGTGACAATCAAAATTGTTTATATACTTTTTGGGGGAGGGTGTTAATTTAATGTAAGTTTATATTTACCCCCATACCCATGTCCAGCCACGATGACGGCGGCGTGTTGAGCTAATCCTAACTCATACATCCGTCTTAACATCAACAGAAAACCATGGTCCATCTCCAATAGGTTAGGGACACCATCATCCCAGCCACCTATGTAACCAACCCAGAGACGAAATGTCGCGGCTGTTTTCTGTAGTTCATCACCTGTAGATTAGAGAAATGAATAATCCCATCAAGCTAGCAACCTACGAAACCTACCTAAAGACGTAAGATTGCGACCATTCTCTGTAGGTCATCTCATGCGGATGCAGAACTTACAGATGGCGTATACAGTCTGTCATTTAAACAATTTCAACAAAAACAAATTATTGCCAAACACAGTGTCAAAGCATCCATGTTCATAATTTGCAACTAATGCCAAAGACATTATGTTATTAGCTGCCGTCAAATATACACCATAGGCCTACCTAGGTAAATGTACATCATTTGCTAACATGACTATTTTAGTATAGTTACCTAACTGTTGATATTGAAGTGCGTCTACATTTGACTGTGGTATGATTATAATTGCCAAATCGGGACCGGTCGGTCGTATAGGCTCTTTCACAGTGATGTTCAGGTCTTGGCCCTCGATAACATTAAAACACTGAAGACAAACAATGACAGCCAACAGACGTAACATATTTGATTTTCTTCCTATTTGTGAATATTTGATGGTCCCATGAGTTATGTATAGATGTGACCAGGTCTATATGTCATACAACGCTATATGGTACTCCTTGTTAAGTGTTACTCTACTGTGGTTGAAAGTGTGCATGAACGAATACTTTATCTAATCACCGAATATCAATGTACCTTTGATCCCTTTCGATATTTATATAAAGCACCTAATCTAATTCGTTTTTGTACCGTATACTGCTAATTGTAATTACAGCCTTTAAAAATATAACCTATAACAAAAAATTTTGATTGTTTTCAAGTACAGACAAGAATATTCACTTATATTTTGTCAAGAATCGGAAAGGTTATACAATGAAAATTTCTCGAAGAAAAGTACAATATTATACTCATGCATGCAGTATGTAGCAGTGAAAGGGAGATAACTCGTGACACAGGTTTATCAGTATTTAGAAAAGTGGTCTACCTTGGATGCGTTTTTTTAACCACAAAACTCGTTGGTTAAGGATTGATTGGGCACATACACAATATATAGTGTATATTTAAAGCCAGCTTTGAAATACCCACATATCAATGAGTTCCTATTCATAGTGTAACAAAACAATGACAAGTTTACTATGGTAATAAAATAGTGGATCTTTCTGTTTTTCCATTGTCTAATTAACTTGAGCATTCAAGTTAATATCCCGAGCGTTCAAGTTAATCACTTGTACGATCAAGTTAATAAGTTGATAAATGGGAAGAAAAAATATAACTCTCATGTACAGCCCTCTTGAACAGTGCCGTGCGTTGAAGATTTTCTGTAGAACTCCCACGCTGGGTCTTGGTGTGTATTGTTTCCTCATACTGTGACCACGAGATTGCCTACTCCCAGATTCCCCGAGAACAATCACTGGGCTTTAATGCGTGGCCATTTTAACCATGATTTGGGAGATAATAAGCCCGCGTTTGGATTTGCGTAGGGTTTCGGCGATTATCACATTTTCGTGTAAAAGTGGTTAAAATAAGTTTTAATGTAACTAAATAGATAAAGCAAGTCACTTTAGTTTTAAAACAAGCGAACTTGTAATAATCTATCAACTGCTAGCCTAGCACAATGTATAGGGCTATTGCTTCCATGGCACAACCCATCTTCCCGAGGCAAGGCAGAAAAGAAGATCGTCGCATTAAGCCTCTCTTCCTTTCTTACCTTGCCTCCATAGGC
>JAVFBX010032080.1:0-17850 GCA_034783855.1 Mopalia kennerleyi | reverse complement strand
TTCACTTTTGCCAAAACCTTATGTACGTCGAGAAGGCCCGGCCTACATTAGCAATTGCCAATTATTTATGTACGTGATGTCTTATCGGCTTGATATATACAAGAAGGCAACTGGAACTACCACTGAGAGCCTCCGCGGCCGCATAGAGGAAGTATGCTGACTTGTTAAACACTACCGGTGGGAGCCTCCGCGGCCACATAGAGGAAGTATGCACATTTCCCCCCCTGAACTACCGCTGGGAGCCTGAACCGTTAAGACCTGTAAGCCGTAGTAACGCGAATGTACACAAAATTAAAAACCGTCGCTATAGCGGTTACCGAGATTCGCGAGTTCAAGAACCGGTAGAATAATAATATTAAACAGAACAGGTACAATAGTCTTAATCCTAATAATGACGGAACATATTGCCCAACATCACATAGTAACAAAGAAACCAAAATACCTCTCCACTATCGCTGAGTGCCAAAGAATGACAACCGCCACATGCAATCTGGATGATTTTCTTATCCCCAAGGCTGGTGGTCACCTGACTCGGGGTAAAATCTTTACCAATAGACCCTCTAGACATACTTTTAGTCAATCTTAGCTGATTATTAGTATTGTTTCCCCAGCTGTGTACAGTACCACCTTGTAAACAAACAAGATGATTTTTAACAAGTCTGTGCAAATTGTAGTTATAAACTGGTAACTAGGATGGCAGATTTGTTGTGTCTTTTAGAAAGTGAATTTTAATAGTATTTTCATTATTTTGGAATAACACTTAAAGCTGTCCGGGATTCGAACCCCTGACATCATAGTTGAGCACAGGATCGCCAGCGGTGAGAGCTCAGCCACATAAACCAATTACTAACTCGGCCTTCTACAAAATAGAAGGTTAGTTAGTTGGTATCTAGGTAGCTGACATTCGCTTACCCTCTGGCAGGAGAATGACACAACTCGGAAAGCTGAAACTTTTAATGATTTTTAAAAGTATTATCAGTATTTGGGATTCAAGAGGATAGTGATCTGTTACCTGGAGCCCAGCTGACTTACCTTAGCATTCGCCAGCGTGGCTGACTTGTCTAAGTAGAGGGAATTTACTGATGACGATTCGGTGTTTAACTTGCAGGGGTCGTGGGTTCGATTTCCGGACGGGTTTCAACCTGCAGATTGTTTTAACTAGAATCGGTTCAAATTAAGAATGTCTAGTCCCAAAATGACGACAATACTGTTAGTTATTAGGAGAATGTACACAAATAATGACAGTCAGAAGTCAAAATTCCCTCTGATGTTATGTATATGGCACTGACTAGAGATTAAGAGGCTTTCTCCACTAAAACAAACTTACTTGCCGTGACTGCTAGCACATGGGGGCCATTTCCAAATGCTATACTCCGAATTTGTTTTTTACTTAGTGATTCAATTTTTCGAGGTTCTTGACTGCTGAGCTCATCACCTAAAACACGACAAACAATGCTGTGTCGATTAAAAGTTTTTCTTTTTTAATAGAAACAATTATTTTACTCACAATGAGAGGCTCATAAATTAGCGTCATTTTTATGTCACTCAAGATTGAAATATTACAAAGGATCGAATCAGCTGTAAATAAGATATCCCCAGGATTTACCGGATAGTTGAGTAACATTTCATAGTGTGTAGGAATCCCCAGGATTAACCAGAGAGATGAGTAACATTTCAGAGTGTTTAGGAATCCCGAAGATTCACCAGATAGATGAGTAACGTTTTAGAGTATGTAGAAATCCCTAGGATTCACCAGATAGATGAGTAACATTTCAGAGAGTGTAGGAATCCCGAAGATTCACCAGATATATGAGTAACATTTTACAGTGTGTATAAATCCCCAGGATTCACCAGATAAATGAGTCACATTCCAGAGTGTGTAGGAATCCCCAGGATTGACCAGATAGGTGAGTAACATTTCAGAGTGTTTAGGAATCCCCAGGATTCACCACATAGATGGGTAACATTTCAGAGTCTTTAGGAATTCCCTGGACTCACCAGATAGATGGGTAACAATTTGGAGTGTGAAAGAATCCCCAGGATTCACCAGATAGATGAGTAACATTTCAGAGTGTGTACGAATACCCAGGATTCCCCAGACAGATGAGTAACATTACCGAGTGTGTACGAATCCCCAGGATTCACCAGACAGGTGGGTAGCAGTTTAGAGTGTGTAAGAATCCCTAGGATTCACAAGATAGATAAGCAGTATTTTAGTGGGTGTGGGAATATCCAGGATTCACCAGACATATGAGTAACATTTCAGAATGTGTAGGAATCCCCATGATTCAGCGTTACATTTCTACGGTGGTTTATAAGGGACATTTAAGGTTTTTTTTAACTTTTCTGTATTTTTCATAGACTTTCAGGTTTTTCACTTTTCTGTGTTTTTTCTGACTTTACACCGCGGTGAAAACATTTCCACCACGGTGAAAATATTTACACCGCGGAGAAAACTTTCACACCGCAGTGGAAACATTTACACAGCGGAGAAAACTTTTACACCGCGGTGAAAACTTTTACACCGCGGTGAAAACTTTTACACCGCGGTGAAAACTTTTACACCGCGGAGAAAATGTTTACACCGAGGTGAAAATATTTATACAGCGGTGAAAATATTTATACAGCGGAGAAAACTTTTGCACCGGGGTGGATACATTTCCACCGTGGATAAAACTTTTACACCGCGAGGAAAACTTTGACACCGCGGTGAAAACTTTTACACCGCGGAAAAAATATTTACACCGCGAGGAAAACTTTTTGTTCGCGGTGGAAACATTTACACCGCGGTGAAAATGTTTCCACCGGCGTATAAAAGTTTTCTCCGAGGTGTAGATATTTTCACCGCGGTGTACAAGCTTTCACCGCGGTGTAAATGTTTTCCGCGGAGAAAACTTTTACACCGCTGTGAAAACTTTTACACCGCGGCGAAAACTTTTAGACCGCGGAAAAAATATTTACACCGCGGAGAGAACTTTTATACGCTGGTGGAAACATTTTCGCCGCGGTATAAAAGTTTTGCACAGCCGTGTAAAAGTTTTCTCCGCGGTGGAAACATTTACACCGTGGTGAAAATATTTACACCGCAGAAAAAAAATTTACACCGCGGAGAAAACTTTTACTCTGCGGTGAAAATATTTACACTGTGGTGGAAATTCACATGGCACACGGCTCATCTCGACGACGTTATATACTGTTCATTATCTATTTTATTCTCAACACTCAACTACTAAAAACTGTTCAAATCTTAAAACAGTCCTAAACCTGAAAATAAACCAACAAGAAAATAAACTTCAACTGAAAGATATCATAAATTTAATAGTAAATTAGTTTTTGTTATATCGATGTAGACATGCGAGTATGGCGTAATAATCAATGGATTAAGTTTAAACTAGGGAGGCGGAGAACCTATCATCATCTAACGAGTATAGAGAAGATATAGTGGCTTTAAAAACCCGTGTCCAAGCTATCTATGTTTTAGGTATAGGATGCGTAAGAAATTAACGAACATTTCCCCCAGCAACTGCGGCAGTTCACGTCGTAGTTACGCTCGTTAACAACGACGTAACGCCCACACACGCCCCGTAACGCCAGTTTTAGCCCGCATCTGTGGATCTAATGTTTAAGATGTATTTTGTATATCGTGTGTCTTGTCCTGAATGGATTATGAATTTGAACGGCTTATAGTAGCTTAAATATGCGATTTGTTGGAATATTACGACATATAACGCCCATCATGCATGTCGCAATAACGAACATTCCTCCGCATCTGCGGATCTAGAGTTTTGAATGTTTCCGTATATCGTGTGGGCCGGCCTTAGTCGCTACAGACTTTGTATGGCCTTTTGGAAAAACTTTAAATCCGTTTTAACTGCATTATACGTGCGCTATTATACGATATAACGACCATACAATAATGAATACATTGCCGACATTCTTTATTGTATCGTGTTCTTGGAGTTATTATTCACGGTGGTAAAACTTGATCGAATAGATCTTTTCTCATACGCTTGTTGTTTAACGCTTCCTCCGCCGAAACCTCGAACCTCGAACCTCCTTTCCAAACAAATTTTAGGTTTCATTATTTCTCGGTGTATGGGATCCTGTTTCAAATCGAGCCAATTATTGTTAAGACGTAGATATTCTTCTCCGATGGCTTTTCGAATTTCGGGTAAAACGTCTTTGTAAGCTTTTTGTATTGACGCAATATCGAGTTCTTCGCCTGCCGTTTCGACAGTTGTATCGTGAAAACGTTCGAGATCGTTGCGGACTGTTTCGTTCCAAACACCCGGTATCTTCGTCGCTTTCGGGGTTTGAAGTGTCCGATTGGTCTTCTCTTTCAGATCTCACTTCTTCTTCCTCGTCTTCCGGGTGCATTTTTAATTTATGCCTCATCATATCGTGATTTCTATATTAAGACAAAGATCGGAGATCAAGGGATAAGTAGGTAAAAGAGAAAAGATTTTAAAGTTTCGTGATAGAACTGATTACCTATATATCCTTCCGACCGTACGATTATAACAGCCCAGTTTACATAAATACATGAACGGAAAGGGTACACATGATACGTTTACGATTCACCGCAAAGGTTTCGAGTATACAAGTGACCATCATGCAATGGGATTTGAGTTTAGAATCGCGTGGTTCAGTGAAAAGGCTTTGCTGCGCTGAAGAGTTCTATTGTCATAGTAGTAAATATCTATGTCCAATACCACTGAAAATGCTTTGAATTTTAATTAAACTAACTGGCTCTTATTTTAACTATAATTATAAATACAGTCCTATTTTACATACAAATATAGTTATTATTCTTAGTCGTTCGATCAATATAAACTAGCACCTTGATAAAGTGTCGCTATCTGCCATATAAAATTTTACAATACTTATCCTAAACTAGCATTCTTTAATTGATTAACCAGCCTGGTCGTGCATTTTGTGGCATAGGGAAGCATAGCTAGTGTTGGTCAAGCGTTTTTTCTCGAGAAAACATCTACATTTTTTAAATACAATGCTTAATGCTAGCTTTTATCTGGTCAGATATCGCTTGATTTATCCCAATTTAAAATTAAACAGATCATATCAAAGGTTAGGTTCATTCGTTATTTATATAAATAGAAAAATAAATATGAAACGATATAAAACCATTTACATCAACATGAAGTCAGTATAGTTCTCCCATAAACCTATGTCACAAAATAAAATTTGAACAAAAAATAAATCGACCAACTAGTACTCTGTAATCGACCAAACATAGTGAAACTCCAATACACGACTATTAGACGTTTAAGCACAATGTTATTTATGCTCAAATGCAACAGTTTCGACAAATCAATTAGCGTCTCATTATATACATCCTAACGTCTTCCAAGTTGATATAGCTGGTAAATTGCTTTAACAAATATGAACAGTGTCTTCTAAAGATGTTAGTCAAAGCTTCTCTCATATTTTTGGAAGAAATCATTCTGTTATCATTTTTGGCATGAAGAGCGCGTCCTCTCTCAGACAAGACATAGGTCAATACATTTGAAGGCGTTATCAAACAATATGTTAATGCTTGGCTATGGAATTATAGTTATTAGTGATTATGTGAAATAGGAAATTATCGTCCGTGTATATTAATTTGACATATTATTGGGTTAAACGCATTCAAAGAAATATCATGCATGATACTGTCTTACAGAATGCATCTACTGATATTCGGAAAAGTAAGACCGACATTTCTGTGACATCTATTTATATTGTGTTATTTTTTTCTCCTGTATCTATTCACATTTCATAGATAAATCAGGTTAGATGTCATTCAGTTTAATTTAATTTAATTTAGTAATGGATTTTTTAAATTTAATCATTAAAAGACATAGATTGTGACATTCATATAAATATTTGATTACAAATTATAACGCTTTATGGCAATCGGTTAACGAAAGTAAACCTTTTAAATCCCTTGGTAAGTTTGGTATAAACAATTTAGCGGGCTAGAAAATAGTGACAACGCGAATAGGTACATTTGTGTTTATTGAGATTTGAGAACATCTGATATGAATACAAATTTCCCCGCGGTGTAAACATTTTCTCGGCGGTGTAAAAGTTTTCTCCGCGGTGTAAATATTTTCACCGAGGTGGAAATATTTTCACCGCAGTGTAAACGTTTACACCGCGGTGTAAACATTTTCTCCCTGGTGTAAAAGTTTTCACCGCGGTGGAAACATTTACACCGCGGTGTAAAGTCTATGAAAAACCAACAAAAGTAAAAAAAAAATGAAAAAATCTATGAAAAAAACAGAAAAGTAAAAAAAAAACTTAAATGTCCCTTACAAGCCACCGTAGGTGACAGACTGACAGGTAATATCGATGACTTTTTTTTAGATAGTTTCTTATTCACAATGTATTTATGTGTTGTCTCCTTTTGCTCATCTGATTTGTTGTTAATCTCCAAAATACATAAATGATAATTAATTGATTTGTGCTTAATGACATTTCACTTATATAAATGAAATGGTATCCAACAATAGCTATACCCTAACCCATAACAAGTGTGTTGCCCTGTTGACAAACTGCGAATACAGTATGATTGAATATCTTAAAACTTACTGCCGTTAGCTGCTGTAGGGTCCTTAATTAAATATATATTGTAACTTTCTGAGAATAACAGGTTACATTTAAGAATGATGTTGGAACACTAAGATGCTATTAACTTTTTAAAATATATATCGCCTGAAGTTCTGGGGCTATGATTGTTAAAAAAACCTTAACGGATATAAATTTGTATCAATTGTATGTTTTGGGCCAGGTAACACCCTAATTGCTTTTTTAAACGTTCTAAATTTTTTGAAAATTTCATAAACCTTTAAATTGAGTTCTTTTTAAATTTCGCTTTCGTTTCGATAAAATTACTCTGTGTTAGAAATATTTCGACACATCTAGCCTAGCCCAATTGTCACTTAGAAATAGATGAATGTAGTGAACCGAAATATGTATTGTTACGCCCAGTAAAGTTACTTATATGATAATATCATATATATTACATGATAATATACAATTTCACAGGTAAACAACCACAGTGACATCCTCTCTGGAAAAACTGGATCCATTTTTTTGTACTTCAAAAACACTTAAAGTGATTTAGATTTTTCATAACCTTTAACTGAAAATTGATGAATGAAATGCTACAATTGGGGTTTTCGATACACTTACTATGCTATTTAAATAAACTACTGGATGCAACAGAAAAGTATTTTTGTTTGTCATAACCTAATATTTAAGAAAATGCTATCTTTAGTTTGTTATCCAAATTATTGAACCGTTCGCAATGCTTTCCAACCTAACTGTTACTTCAACTTCAGGGACATGAACTGACAGTCAAGTACTCAAATTGTTTCACTAAGTGTTTTTACCAGTAGCTGGAGAACTTTTAGAAATTCTCGCAAGAACAATATTTGAAAGTTCTTTAAAGAAACATATTTAAGAATAGTCTTTTAAGAACTAATGAGGTTCACTATATGATCCACTGATCCTTCTAACTAGAACTTTCTTTCTTAGAGCATATTTCTGTGTAAGTGAGACTTAACATTACTGAACTTTATTATTCACAATTTGACTAGTCCCTTACCTAGTCCCAGACATCCATTTGTGTTTAAACCCATAGCAAACACCTCATCTGAACTTTATTATTCACAATTTGACTAGTCCCTTACCTAGTCCCAGACATCCATTTGTGTTTAAACCCAAAGCAAACACCTCATCGTCTTTGGTCACATAGATAGCTTCATTCCCAGACTCACCGAACACGCAGATCTTTTCGATAGAGGCCAGAGTTTTGCGGTCCAACATACTGCAAATTGGCCATGTTTCGATACAAGCGAGCGACATATCAGTGTATAATGACTATGGTAATTAACCAGGCCTGAAAAGTTGAAGATGAAACAAATTTAAGAGCAAAAAATGTGATGGCAGAATTCAACAAAATAGGCTACAAGAAGCTAAAACAGCTCATTGGGCTTATTTCAAAATTCAATTTAATGTGGCATTTACACTATTCAGATTAATTTGTTTACTCAATAAATATTCACCATTACTTAACATATGCTCTGCACAGTCTCACCGAAATGATTGTATTGGGTGGTTTGCCGCTGTTAATGCTAGGTTTTGCTGTCGCAAATCAAGTTTTACCGCGCCGATAAAACGGATAGTTGCGACCTTAACACATATAGCATTAACGGTGGTAAACCCCCAAATACAGCATAGCTATTCCCATTCTAATCCAATTCGAATCGATGTTGGCTACGACAATATAAAAATCGACAAAATTCGAATCTTACACTCTAAGAAAAAAAAGGTTCTGAAATGGTTCTTCGTATATCAAAGAACCTATGGTGGTAAATGGTTTTTCAGACATAATCAACGACCAAAAGATTATTCGTGGTGAAAAGGGTTCTTTGCTAAGGAAAACGATTCTTCGTGAAAAATGATAACTAGCCTATAGTCACGTAATAATTTGAAATCCAGCGTCCAAGTTCTCCATTTTGTGGTTGTCGAACTGGGAGAAGTTTCAGAGCAAGATTTGCATTTGTTCAACACATTTTTGAAGGGTTCTGCAAAGCACCATTTTTAGGGGAAAGGTTCGTTATATGATCCACTCCGAAGAACCTTTAAAGGTTCTAACTAGAACCTTTTGTTCTTAGAGTGTACGGCCGATGTTAGCGAAGGGCTTAATTACCACTGGATGAAATTATGTGTTTTTCCGCAATGAAATATAGTTCCCAAACTTCCAATAAATCCCGTTTGTTTTCTGTTTAATTTTTACAAACAAATTATCAGAATTATTAAAATGAAATTCTCCTTTTTTTAAATATATGGTATATAATGAGAGCAGTGAGGAAAGCATTGTTTTTAACGAATTTTCTATGTCACGTGCTGCGTTTGTCACCCGGATATATGGTTGTTGTATCAATTGATTTAAACTTCTCTAATTAGGGTTGTGGGTTTGATAAGTTGATTATATCACAGCCGAAATGTGTTTTATGATTTTATTATCAAGAAAGTCCCAATTGTGCTTGTGTTTGTAATCTTGCAACCAACTACCTAATATTCATGAGTCACGTGTACTCACTCCGTTTCTAGGGAACGAGATGACAGTTTTCACCGTTGACTTTAACGCTGTCAACTGCATGACTACCCAAAAACTAGTTTCAGATTACCAGATTTATTTATCTGGATACCTTTTTAAGGTACTGGTTCTTAACATTAGTATACATGTTTAAATAAATTAACACTCCAAAAGATTGGCTTCTTGGTCCCTGACATGCGAATTTGTATCCAATAAACTATACAGTACATTGCGTATAAAGAGATACGACGTATAACCCTATAACAACTACAGGAATAAGACCTGCCTCTGAATACTAATAACGTTGAATGCGCATGGCCTAATTACCTCGGAAGCGAGTGTGGTACTGCTGATAAATGATTGATGTTGACATGAAAATGGACGTCGAGGAGTCGTTTTATGGGTCGGTCTAGCCCAAAAGTTGCTTTACATAAACTTGGCAAGAAAAAACTATTTACAGAGGCATTATATAGTACATAGAGAATACAAACATCAGAATCTGTACTATATGATGCCTCTGTAAATAGTTCTTTCTTGCTTTTGCCATCTACCTCGGGAGATTAACGTAGTCACGTTCGAAAGCTAAGGAATTAAAAATGTATAAAGTAGCAGTCGCTATCTTGTTTGTTTTAAATGTAGTCAAATTAATGGTCTAAGAGTATATTGTTTTGTGTGATTTGGTGAAATGCAATCCCATCCTCTATATTATTGGCGACAAGTTATCGTAAAAGTTCCAAGCTATTGAGTGAATTTGTTTACATAATAATCATGTTTAAAACACATAGGCGTGAATATTGAAAAATTATGCAATGTTGGCCATATTGGTTTGCGCTATTTGATGAACTGCAAACCTATCCTATGTCTAAGTAGGAGGAAGCTAACTGCCAGGTTTCAAGTTTGTCTGAGAATTTGATCTAAAAATTATTATGTTCACAATACATAGGCGTAAATATTGTAAAATGATGCAATGACGGCTTTTTTGTTTTTCTGAATTTGATGGAAAAAGCCAGACATTCACAGTGATAAAAAAAAACACAAAAGAAATGCCACGACTCACAGTCGAACAAAGGGAACGAGCCTTGGGTATGACCCATAATGCACGAACCTTCGGTTGCTCCCGTGTTGCCGTTACCAACTTGATGCAACGTTACAGACTGACAGGGCGGACCGCTGACAGATCAGGAACAGGCAGACCCAGGGTGACCACGCCCCATGACGACAGGTACTTACGTACCTTGCACCTCCGAAATCGCTTCCTGACAGTGACGTCATCAGCGACAAATGCTTTAAGTCATAGGGTTAGTCGACAGACAGTGGCCAGAAGACTCAGGGCTCATGGAGTCAGGGCTTTTAGACCATACAGAGGACAGCTATTGACAGCGGAACATCGTCGTCTGCGATTGAGTGGGTCAGGACATTGGCAACGACGTGACTGGCAGAGAGTTGTCTTCACTGACGAAAGTCGATTCTGTATGTTTAGGGCTGATGGAAGACAACGTGTTTACCGCCGAAGGGGCGAACGAACGGCGGCGTGTTGCGTGCAGGAGGTCGTACCATATGATGGAGGGAGTGTCGTGGTGTGGAGAGGAATCTGTGGGCAGGAGAGGACACCGCTGGTCATCGTTGACGGAAACTTGACAGCTCAGCGTTACATGGATAACATTCTTCGTCCAGTTGTCCTACCATTTCTTCAACAGCAGCCACGTGGTGTAATTTATCAGCATGACAACGCTAGAGTACATACAGCCAGAATTGTCACTAACTTACTCGCAGCAAACAATGTCAACGTCCTGCCGTGGCCTGCACGCTCACCCGACATGTCCCCCATAGAACACCTCTGGGACTTTATGGATCGTCGTGTTCGACAACGACCACACTCTCCAGCCAACCGGCAAGAACTGATCTTGGCCCTGCAAGAAGAATGGCGTCAAATCCCACGTGACCTCATCAGACGACTGACTTTTTCTGTGCGTCGAAGAGTTTTTGCTTGTATTGAGGCATTTGGTGGTCACACACGCTACTAATGACTTGTTATTGAACGTGAGCGATTGTTTTATGTACTCTGCCTATTGTCCATGATTCTGAAAGCTCGAGTTTTGTATCACACCCAACTTAGGGGGTCTCTGACGTCAATCTCGGTCGCGGTATGATTGTCATTTTCAGTGTTCATTATGTTGCTATATTGATCTTCTCAATACACTTTACTTCATGGATGTATGTTTTGTTGTTTTTGAGCAAGACTGATTTCAATCTCTGGTAAAGTTTCTTTTGGGCGTCAGTTTATATTATAGTTTAATGTGATCCTTTTAGTTGTGAATTTGTTAATATTTTTGGATTGAAGAAACGTTGATTATTTCAGATTTTACGCCAAAACAGCCTAGTTAGCATATTTCTAACCCAATTTCAAAGTTCGTTCGACAAGGTTCGTTATACGTCCAAAAGTTCGATTAAGTGGCCAAAAACACTATCACAGGGAATGCGATCTGTTCTGTTTTCAGATCACAGGATGTTCTGTCATCGGAAAAAATCTAGTAAGTCGAATTTGTGTCAACCATTTAATTTAACCCGTATGTCGGCTTAACATGTTTTACTCCTTCATGTTATCATATGTAAGTGTGTGAAATTCTTTCCTATACCGTAAGCAGTTTTCCATCTAGAAGAACCTAGTATGTCAGCAACTGTCCAGCAAGTCTTCGATACTGATCCTCTGTTGTCTTGTTTTTGCATTCACATACTCGCTAGGCTTTTCCGACCACAGGAGCAATATCGACCAAATACAAGAGAAAAGCAATCTCTGCTAAACAATATAAGTATTATAAAAACACAAGAAACACAAAACCAAAACAATAGATAACAAATACATGCATTTATATCAGTGTACACGTTGGCCTCTGAATGGTGTGCAATCTTGGAAGTTATAACCCTTTAAGACAGTAAGTCTTATACGTAAGTCATATATGCCCGTCAAAATGTGCTTAATACTACAAAAAAGCCAGGAGCAGTATTATTTCTTGACTACCAGACAATACTGGTATGTATGTCATCCTTCAATCCATTCATTTAGAATTGGCATCTTTAAAAGATTTAACGTGGCGAATTTCCCCGTAAGAAACGAGATCGGGACAGAATTGTCGATAAGAACCAGAGCAATTATTTTTTAATTATTCATTAGGATTTTATGTTGTCTAGCCAAGGCACATTACGCTGGACAATTACCTGTTTCATTTGTTGAGCTTTCGTCTTCTATCATCCTGTCGTAAACAGAGTGGAATAACGTTGATCAACAAAATGTATCAAACTATAGCTCACATTAGTTCCTCAGTTTGCTGCTTGTGTAAGATTAGACGAAAATGTAAATCTCAATAGATATATATGGACAATGTTTTTTTTAAAATTAGTTTAGTGTCTGCTAACGCAGTAATATGGCTTTATGTTTGCCCGAAGTCTCGTGGGGGTTTGCGTATCTAAGTACTGATTATCCGACGTACCGTTCGAGTTACCCCGAAGGGACTAGGCCCATGCGCAAAACACAGGAGTGATACTAGGCAATTGACTGGGGGTTTAACCGTATAAAAGCAATGCAGAGATAAAAGTGGATAGACGGTCGGTATAAACAAATAAGTAAAATTCTAGAGTATTTCACTTGTATCTTACAAACGACTGTGTAGACTAGCTTTAGAGAAACAATTAGCGTCTTAACGTTTCGTTTGTAGACTTGTCGTGTTACTCTAACTCATTTCAAATAATGTGTCTACGAGGTATATTGGTGCTAATCTAGGTGGTGGTAAACTTACTACCGATTCTAGTACAAGATTTGACAAAACCAGTGACCATCTGTCAAGTCAATTATTTTCCCATTCTTCCGTACAAAATCGATGGTTGTCTGCCAAAGGCAAACCTAATCGCCTTTGTTACTACCGCGACATCTCTGTCCTTTTAAAGATCAGTTCGTATAGCTCTGTTCGGCCAATAGTGACATTTTGCTTATCTGGCGACTTAGTGCTTTTCGGAATTGGTATAAAACCCGGCTGAGATGCAAAGAACAGTCCACCTGTAAATATACAGACATGTATGAAGACAAGAGTCCACATCTTAAATTAACTTAGGCGACAGATCATACATCATGTGACCCAAGCTGGGCCTGGACACAAACATTCTGTAGGCGATACAATGTTCTAACTCTAGTTTGTTTTTTGATTGGGTATGCTTTTGGCTAATTTACTTTGCTGTATGACTGGCAGTCGACAGGGAGTAGCGTGGCCACGGTCTGGTATGCAGCTTGTAGAGCTATCAGCTTTTTCTCGAGAAGATGGTGACCTTGACATTGTCCAGGTGTACACAGTCTTTAGGTGTTCTGTGACATGAAAGCATGGAATTGGCAAAGAGGATTGGTTTTCTGTTTGTTAACTGCAGAATACACATTGCAAGTGTCTATTGATGCTTGTATCGTTTATCGGGCGCTTTCCTTTTCTACGGTTTGTCAGTTTGTGGTACAGTATTTTTTAAAGTTTATTGGAAATAGTTCAGATGCAAAAGACATCTATACTTTGCTGAAAATATGAGGGAGGTTCATGCAAAATATATGTTTTACCAATCAGCGGTGGAATGTCGGGTCGATACACGGCTTCATATTTATTTCGAGAATAACAACAATATATACTTTTTAGGTCCCTTTGTGTATATTGTATTTCAACTGATAAATAAATACAGGCTGATGGAACCAAATGTGTTGTGACATGTTTCACGAAGGAGAGAGAGAAGAGGGAGGCACGAAGAAAATGCCACCTTCAGCGATATCCCCGCGTTTTTTATCAGTTATGATTAAAGAGTTAATATCCTTTGAGCGTTGTTCCAATCAAAATCACCATTAAAAGAGAGAATTAAATCAAACTGATTAAAGGACCTACAGAATTGTAAATATCGTGTTTAAAACGGCCGTTAAAAATGATTTACAATCTTCAATCACAATTAAGTTTTATGGAACACGCCGATCCGTTTAAAGAACTTGATAAAAGTACCGCAAGAAATGGATCAACCAGGTGATATAGCAGCAGAAACTTCTACGCTGTCAACTAATATCTGTTGGATGTCAACGAAGATGGTTATGATCCTTTACTTCTAATTGGTCTCGAAAAAGAATTCGACTCGATGTCGCGGTATTTTTTCGATGAAGTGAAAGTTTCATTTTATGTTTGGGAAATCGATACGTAAATTGACGCATTTGGACATTCTTCTGCAATGGTAGAGAACGTAGACGAGGAAAGCCGATATTGCCTTACGTTTTTTGTGAATGCAGAAATATTGGGAATTACGTTATTGGAAATGTGAATATGAAGGGAAAAACTGTAAACGAGACGGAACAAAAAAATAAGCCACTATGCTGACGAGTCTCTGATAGTCCTTGATGGTTCACCAACTTCACTCCAAATTGCTAGGAAGCTAACTGAAAAATCCGGCTGTACTTCAGGCGATAAACTGAATGTAAAAAAAGCATTAAAAAGATTGGGCACAACAAGACTAGGTTACGCAATTTAGATTGATTAGAATACAATCGATTTCTAGACTAACTTACATGATATTTGGATTTTAAAAAGCCAACTGTGGAAATGGTAAAGCAGAATTGTTTTTAATTATCATCAATGGTTTTGTTTCTCAGCTTAAAAACTTTACCGCAAAGAAATTTCAAAATGCCATCCGTGCCAAATAACTGATGTACGCTTTGATAAAAACGGTACAATTATGCCATAAATAAATATATTATCAGGCATCGATAAACAGTTATATTTACTAATAATACAGGTCTAATTGATTAAATATGTAATTCGAGACAAATTCTAGTATAGATTTGATCCATGTGTCCGTGGTACATTGAAGCCTATTAAAACACATGGTTTTAAAAACAGTTGTCATACCGCGTTGCCTTAGATGTCACACGAAGCAATGCTTTCAACAACGTTTGTTACAACTCATTCTAAAACTTCCCACATGGATAGCGTTGAAACCAGGTCCAAGAAAACATGGCCTCAACAAAGTTTCCACATAATGTTTGACGAGATGTTACGTTTTAGCCCGAATATATTTCCTGACGACATGGTCCTGTCAATATGATTTTATACCGTGCTTGAGTGACACAATTGGGATAGGTTTTAGAGACAAGGATGCAACTGAAATCTGCATATATTGCCATATAATAAAATATCAAAGAAAGTTAAGTACACCTAACTAGAAATAAAGTATATGTAACATTGTCACATTGTCACTTTATTTAGCTGTTACATATACTTTAGTTCTAGTTGTTTAAAGCCACATTGAGCGGCATTACCACTAGGCTGGGTGTGAACATATTGTCAATTTATTTAGCTATGTTCCAACCACAGCTTAGCGGAAATGCAGCTCAACGTAGCGTTAAACACCAATCAATCAAACAATCGATCATGCTTACATATTTTAGTTGTAATATACATTGTAAGCAACAGTAATTCTTACTTTTGGCCGTGTATAGTGTATGTCTCTTTCCCTAAATTTGACCTGTCTACGTGATCTAATGAGGCTTGTATTTGTGGGACTACAGAAAATTTAACAATGTAGCGTACATGTTTCTCATTGTCCCCGGAGAGATTTATTGCTGTCTGTCGGAGGAAAAACTTGTCGTCTTGTCGCCAATGTTTTCTATTGCATTCTGGTTCCTATTTACTTGTGTACATGAACAGTAATGTATACAATGTTTGTTAGCCTCGATGCGTCATGTACGCACCTACAATAAGCTAACTTAACAATGGCTTACATGGAACACATCAAGTTTTCTCAATAACACTACATTAAATATTAAAACAGACAAATAACATATTTCTGATAGAGATTTGAACTAATGTGTAAATATAAGTTCAATTTAAGAGAAATTATCTAAATGTGGTACATGGTCACTTAAAAGTAATTCATTTAAACGCATTTTAAATTAAACTTATTGAAGAAGAAATTGTTTAAATGTTTTGATTGTACGCACATTTGTTATTTTTTTATCACAAATAATAAACATTATTTTACCATTTTGTTGGAATTTGGGCTCTGCATTTGAACATTGTTTTCAAAGGCCAATAGTTCGAAATTACTGCAGCCCCCAAGAGAGTAACTATACTTCCATGATCTTTTTTTCAGACGTCTGAACGCTGTTGACATAATATCCATTATTTGTGCACCGCATAAACACATCAGGCATTTGCGAACTGATAACACCAGCGAAACGGCATTAAACACATGATCGAGAACAAAACCAGGCTGTGTCAAATAGGTGTCACTACTCAACATTTACATCTAATAAAGTTAACACATTACATGTGGGAGGATAACAGATCTTTCCGTTGATATTTTTTAGGTGTATAACACGGCATGTTTCAGACCTTTCAAACAAATACGACGCGCTTTCAGCCCTTTCATAAAAATACGGCATCTTTCAGACAAATACGTCATGTCTTCAGCCCTTTGAGACACATACGGCATGTGTTCAGCCCTTTCAGACAAATACGGCATGTTTCAAACCTTTCAAACAAAATATGGCATGTTTTGGGCCCTCTGAGACACTTGCTTCCAAATCTGTATCCCTTAAATAATTCTGTAACCTCTACGAAATGCCAGCGGTATGTAAATCACGTCATGCGATCTGCGATATTTCACGTAATTCACTCCACATCCGGGTACCTCTTCAATGCTGTCTAGCTCTAGTATCGACAGCTGCTCCCAACAGAATCACGTAACATGGCTATCAATTTTACTTGTTTCGTTTTATTGGGGTGTAACGTCTTTCTCAAGGGTATTTCTCTTTGTGTTTTCTCGCCACAGAGTTGCCTCAATACCACACTGTCCATTACTTAATTACCTTGGACAAACCTGAGGAAACCTCGTAAAAAAAAACCGCGATTGCCCGTGCCACCCGTAGTTCAGGTAGAAGAGAAAGAGTCTGACATGCACTATTATTTCTTGGGTATGATACAGGATTTGTTAGTAACGAGATAGGGACATTATTGACAGTGATAACTAGCGCAATTATTCTTTAACTATTCAATTGCCATGACAGCATTACGTAACTAATTACTATAGCGTGTCCCGTTACTTCACCCAATACTCCTGTGACACAAATGCGGAGTGACACAACCGGTATCGGATACAAAATGTATTAAGTTAAAATACACCTGATGCTCAATTTCAGTATTAGAAGAGAAAATTAAAAGACAACAAATCTTAATTTTAATCACATTTTCGGAGCTATTTTTGCTATTAATTTATCAAGTTACAGCACACCTGATGCTCTATTTCCTTTTCTGGATGTTAAATTTTAAGACAACAAATCTTCATTTAATCGAACTTTGGGAGGGATTTAGGGATGACATTAATGATGAAGTCTTGTTAATATTTCTTCAAGGCACTCATTGTCACTTGTGGCTGTCCGTTTCGGTTCAGTTTGAGTGTCTTTGTGATTTTAAGAGGCAATCGGAGATATTAAAAACAAAAAAATAATAATTTAAAAAAGGCAGTGTTTTCTCGCCACAACGTAGTTGAAATACCGTTGAATGAGGCGTAAGACAAAAATCAACTTCTCAGTGAATCAAGGCATACAGGCTATACAAGAAATAAATGATCATCTCGGTTTGTCTCAATATATAAAAGGATCCAATGTTTGTTTGTTTGATTGGTGTTTAACGTCGTACTCAAGGGTATTTCGCTTATATGACGACGGAGACAAAAATAAA
>JAVFBX010031969.1:0-14797 GCA_034783855.1 Mopalia kennerleyi | reverse complement strand
CCCCCCCCCCCCCCCCCCCCCCCCCCCCCCCCCCCCCCAGGCGTTGCGAATTCTAACCAGGATAATTCAAGGGTTCATATTTCCGAGGAAAAGCCCCGTTTGGGACACAAACAACACCATATATGGTAAGTTGTTTGCCGTATACGGTCAATTGGGTTTAGCTCATTCCGTTTGGAACGCAAACAACACAATATATGGAAAACTGTAATCCCGTGTATACGACATCTACATAAAGAAACATGCGGAATTCTAGGCATTCTAAAGTCTGACCAGATGGAGGAGAAGTCTTCATGAATAATATGTAATGTTGAAGAATAAACAGTATCAATCCCGACCAGAATGAAATACAATCTGGTTAAACATACATTCTGCATTCTAACCAAGATGATAGTAAATCTAGATGATTTCTGCATTCTAGCGTGTGAATAAGACCAATGAAGCATACTAAATACTGATCAGAAGAATACATACCATCGATCGACGAATGCTATGAACTCTGGGTGAATCAACCGTCTTTATTCTGATCAGAAAGAGAGTGAGTCGGGATGAATAATAAAGAAAAATCTTAATTTAATTACAAAACATGGATGACTAAGCATCCTAATGTTTGATCAGGAGGATTTCAGATGTCAAATTCCAATCAAACAAACAAATACATTTAATGCATGCTAGTATTGTTTTATGTGCAGAGAAACGACAATATATGGCCTGTTAAACAGTGAAAGTGGAATGATTGCAATTCGTTAAAGATAAAAGCGCTGACGTTATCCGATAAATGATGGATTGGAATGCAAACATCACGAAGACAATTCACGGAAAGCAGAATAAAAGTCTGATTTATTTATTTGCGTTTAACTGTGACGTTCGTTGCTCTAATCGGTGTTGTATAACTAATGAACAACTTAAACTCCATTCCCATTTGATTAAAACTGGTTCTTCCTTACCTCCAAGACATTGCATATAGACCGTTTGGTGATAAACCAGGACCCTCTTGTAGTGATATTTGATCAAGGCAATTCTTTTTTAAAGTTCCTAACAAATTATATAATTATTAAACCAATTTTTCTCTCTTTAAAGTTAACTCTTGCTTCACATATAACATTTTTAAGCTGGATTTTTTCCGAAACTGTGGCTAAAGAGACGAGCTGTGACACGTGACTTCCTTTACTGCCAACGGTGCAGCTTTTTTGCAGTTTGTTTAAAAAAAAACAAAAAAAAAACAAAAAAAAAACAAACAAACAAACAAACAAAAACAAAGCGTTGTATAAAAGAGATTTCATAATTTGTTCACGCCACAGTGTAGCTGAAATACCGCTGAATGTGGCGTTAAACACCAATCAATCAATCAATCAATCCTAGGAACATTGTGATGTCATAGGTTGATCCCAAAGCCTGCGTTGAAAAACTAGATAGTACTTGATGGCAACAAATTACCCCATTCCATGTACCGCTCACAGGACCGTCTCGATCAGAGGTATATAACCAAGGCTTTCCGGTAACGCTGTAAATCGCTGGGTGGTCCGGGTTTTGTTTCTAGCCAATAAGCGGCCAAGCAGTGTTGCCATGTAAGTGACGTAACCTTTGATACTACGGTAAACAAGAACCGAATAAACAAGCACTTACATTGACTTGAATAAATTATACTTCATTATCCAGGCTGTATTCAGAAGTGAAATGTTTGAAGGCTGAATGATTTATAATGACTGGAAAGTAGAACCGTGTTTGTAAGCAGCCGCACTGAACTCTACTTTGCGATTTAATGCTTTAAAGCTGTTCATATATTTTTTTACCGTGAACCTTCATTGATTTTCAATGAACAGTTTTCCCCTGACACGTAACACCAGGTAATCAACGATCTGATGCTGCAAATGGACACCAGGGGGTGATCTTGTGATTTTTGTACTTTTGTATGATAGAAGTAATCTCTGTATGTGTTTAGTCCCCGAGTCATAGTACGGTACAGGCGAGAAATAAGTTGACACGCTACGCGGTTCTGTCCCGATTCTTACGCGACTAGAGAACAACTAGAATCTTTATAATCGCGACTGAAAGAAATTAGAATAAATGAAAACAAACGCGCGACCGAACGAAAACACGTACAATATACTATACATTAACATCACACCCAATCCATACATAAATATGGTAAGACCCTTGTTTATAAAGCAGTTTGGTGTTCCACCCACTAATGAACGGATCTGGGATGACTGTACGGCAAAATGGCTATTACTGTGTATTATCTTTTATTTTATAAGGAGTAGTTACATTGCTCTGGTATGTTCTGTGGTTTATGTTGCAATTCATGCCAGGATAATTGCTATAAGCACCTCAATTTCTGCTATTTTGTACAGTTTGCATTTCATTTAAATTAACAGCAAATTGGGGTTTCTGCATGAGTAATGTTGGGCTGGCAGGTGAAAATCTAAATAAAGTTATATAACACGAGAAAAGAAGTAAAATTAATGACATCAAAATGAATTATTGTAAAAACCTGTTTCTCCAATAATAAGTTTTGAATACGAGAAAAATATAATTCCGAGTACAATAAATGGGTTTAAGCTAAAAACTTTATTTTGTCATCATAACGAGTGTCTATCAAAAATGTAGTGTGCTGTGCGTATAATAATATGTTATACTTGCGTAATATTTAATTATCATACATTACATGTTTGTTTACCGGGATTATATACACTTGTTATTATAAACGAGGCTTGAATTATTATCCTGATTTCAAAACGACAATATCTGTTTTGATTACAAAATATAATATGTGTTATATCGCTTGGCTGTTTGAAAAGATATAGAATTTAAACAAATACATTCACATTTTCTACCTTCCACTATTCCAGTCTCCTTATGTCCCACTAGAACCCCAAATTACCTGCCCGAAGAGGAACAACGAAGACAGATTACTTGGACTCGTGTTAGTGTAGTGGCGGCTATGAAGGTCGCTCGCTCTAGGTCCAGTCTAGTATTGACCGCTGGTCATGCTAGTTTGGATCAATCGCGTGGTCAATTGCTGGCCTGGTCAGGTATTTGATGAATTGAACAAATCCTTAATGAACTCGGGATTTCTAACCTAAACAAAGTCAAGTCACCATGTGTGGACCCCATGACCTCCTATTAGTGTCCTCCCTACATAGCAAAATGAGAGGCTGGGATTAATAAAATTAGCCATGAACACTGACTGGGAATGGGGATGGATGACATCGTTCAATGAGTCTGCCACATCTCAAATCAACAGTCCAGGCACACCGCCTTCACCCAGCTACAACAGTCGCCCTTGTCGCACATCACAAAAGGCAGTGCTTGACCACCATGGGTTCAAGTTACCAATTTTATCGTATTTATAATTTACATTAATTTGGCAAGGCATTCATGCTGATAAAGATACGACAGGGCGATGCTGTTCAAGGACAGAATGAATCTGGTAGTCGTTGACATTTTGCGACTTAAATCTTAAGTCTACTGAGAACTCCCTAAGCAGTCGCCTGATCATCGGAATTAACACAGGCTGCATTGATGTACTGCTTTTAGTTAAAACTGTTGGATACTTACTATACAAAGAGCCTTTGGTCTATGTTGACATAAAACACATGATGAGTAACGCTATATAATGTTGCTTTGTTTAGTGTAAGCGGTATCATGATATAACCTGTTACTATACAAATGAGGTATCCACTTTCACCCGTACATCAAATTGAAAATGCATGTAGAACACTGTTTGTGTTAACAAAGACAAGCCCATCATGCTCACAAACAAATACGACTGAAGGAAGTGTTAAAAGTATTTGCTTTGCAGACTTACAGATTTAAGGTGTTCTTTCTGTGGCATTTTTGGAGTTGCTGTGTTAAAGTAAATTAGGTTTAGCTTAGGTGGAAGGCTCGAACCTGATGATATTTCACCCATAGACCATCCATCGACACTTCTGCTAACAAGCAGCGACAAAACAGGACAATTATAGGGCCCAACAACGGCTCATTGTTGTACCTTATCCCCGGGAGTCCCAGTGTAACAGGGCGGAAGTTTATATAACAATTAGACAAGTTATATTAATATTCTTTACTCCAAAGATTAAGTAGTTTGGTACCCTTGAACACAAACGATTCTGTTTAAGTTGTTGTGATTCAGAAAGCTATGTTGGAGTCTCTCAGGCATTCATAGCCTAGCGAGATTCAAGAAATCCTATTGGCTGATATTTAGTTTATTTAACATCAAGTCTTTCTGGTGTGATTTGTTTTTTGGGGGGTAAGACTTTGTTCGGTCCAATCACGAGCTAAGCACGTATGGCTGATTATAGAGTGTCAGTTATAGTTACATAACGGTTCCGTTGAAAGCTTATTGATCTCTCGAATACTTTCTATCAATCTGATTTTAACCATTGTAATCGGTTATTTCTAATTAGTGCTGACAGAATCTCTTTTCTCATTCATAGTCACGCAATGAAGATCGACAAACCGAGAACTCCCTTCTCTCTATGCCTTTTAGCCAATACATTCCATAATTTATTTATTGAAATAAAAATTGGATTAGGTTATAAGTTACAATTCGTTCTTGCGATTGCCGAAAGCTATAGTGGAAATTCTTTGAATCAAGGACGATTGCCTTTTCTAATATAATTTATATTAGGAGAGATTCTGAATTGCCTTTGGTCGTATTTGTTTGAAATAACACCGGCTCAGCGCTGGTTGTTGAACTATCATTGGATAATTTTGAACGGAATTGAAATTTGTTTTTGTTACCATTGTATTTTATGCTGGCGGAAATACATATTTGCTACGACAAAGAAATAGTTTTTGGCCAATAGACAATGACTTTGTGTAAGAAACTTCGCGATATACATTTGCCTGATTTAGAATTACATGGATTCTATTGACAGTACATGATTGAATGCATAAGATAGAAACTTGTTCGAGTGCTTGTGTCGGCATTGAACAAAGACAAACCACTTGGTGAAGTGCTTCACTGTTCAATATAAATAAATCACTAGTTTGATATGAAAGCAGATGAATATTTGGTTAAAGATAGGGGGCATAGAATCCGTGTTCAACACAGAAAATTCCTTGATTTGGAATGGAAAGAATGTAGGCCCTACCTATTGTTCAGAGCAGTCATCTGGTTGGAGCAGATGGAATAGACCTATTGTTCAGCAAAGCCGAATCACTGGTTTGGAGCAGTTGGAATAGACCTATTGTTCAGCACAGATGAATCACTGATTTGGAGCAGATGGAATAGACCTATTGTTCAGCACAGATGAATCCCTGATTTGGAGCAGTTGGAATAGACTTATTGTTCAGCAAAGATGAATCACTGGTTTGGACCAGATAGAATAGATGTATTGTTCAGAAGGGATGAATCACTGGTTTTGAATAGACTTATTGTCCAGCATAGATGAATCACTGGTTTGGAATGAATGGAATTGATTCGTTGCACAGTAAAAAGGAATCACTGATATGGAATGGACCCCTTGTTCAACAATATGCAATCATTGGTATTGGATAGATGGAATAAACTCACTGTTGACTACAATGTAATCACTGGTTTCGGGATGGTTGGAATGTACTCATAGAATAAGTATATTGGGATGATGATATTTACACACTGCACTGACCTTTCAGTTAAAACTGTTAAGCATCTTTATGCGCATATTCCGGTATAAACATAAAGGTCTACCTTACGAGTAGCCAGGTAGCCTTTGACGCGTCTATGAAAGCTCTCAGTATCAAAACTTCTGTTTACAGCCTATGTACTCTGATAAACTCAATTTTGTTTTCCTGCCCTTCAAATATAAAAGGACATACAAACACAACCTATTCTCTTACTGTTTTATATAAAAAGTTTCTTGTCAGTCAATTTATTAGGTTGGTGTTTTTTAAGGCCCGTAAAGCTACAATCTTCGGCTCGCAATCTGATTTCAGCATGAGAGCCCATCAGCCAACTCTGGTCTGTAAAATGCTTTTTGTCATTTGTTTCGCGAAACAGTTCCATGCTGACCTAATATGCCGCTATTTTATTTCCTTAAGCTTGAGGATATAATAATTTATTTAACACAGGGATCAGGAAATTTGTGTTATATTAGCCGTTATTATTAAACACGTTTTATTGAATAAATCTCTATTTGTCATAACATAAACACATCCATTTAAACATCATTAATCTGCACTTGCCTTTATCGCCATTCACCCTGGATGTAAGGTGTTTTAATTTACGCCCATATATTACACAAAGAGAAACGTTCTAATAAATGTTTCTTGACACCATTTCCACCATTATGCAATGTTCACATTCCAGGACGCAACATTAATGGCTAAGTTGGTCCAGCTCCAGACAAGAGGGGAAGCACAAAGCCGGTGCCTTCGGCATATATATGTTCATTGTGTCTTGAAATTATCATGAGTTCTCATTTTTTACTGCCAGCGACGTCAGGTTGATAATTGCACCCGTTTGTTTGGTGATATGTCATTTGAGTAAAAAAAACTCAAACATGGCGTTAAAAATCTTCGAACAAACAACGATCGATGCGGTATGCCCTTTCACTAATATCTTTAAAATTCTCCGGATTAAATTCGCCAAACATTATCATAAATCTCTCCAGCGAAATCCAAAATACGCCGGCGATCCTAAAAACTACTTGTGTTCAGGAATCCTGCTGTAGAAAAAAAATTTACTCGAGTAACGGGACAGACAGACAGTTCATGATAGAAACAATTATTGCGCTTTTCTGCCAATTTGGAGGCTTTATTCACTCAAGTCGTCCGCAATCTGGTCTTAAGAAAATCCTTTTAAGGTGATCGTTTTTCAGCCGATGCTGATTCTAGTTATATCCCCATTCAATATACTTGAATGCATTACTCGTTAGCTCACTACAGTTTCTGAAAGGGAATACCTAATTTGGAATCTATATGGATCCAAATTTACAATTTACTCTCAGGATAACATATATAGGTCCTACATAAAACGTTTTGAAGAAATATAATTTGTGTTTTTTGATTACTGTTTGAACGCTTTTTGGAAATTGATTGGATAACTTATGATATCATCAATCTATTATTATGTGGATATGCGTCATTATGGTATCGCTGGTATATTGTTACTTTGTGTGAGGTGCATTATATTAAACGCAATATATTCGTCAAACTAGGGTACCAAGATTTGCGTATCTGGGATGTTATGCAGAATATAAGATCATTCATCGTTTTTTATTTTATAAACCGGCATCCTTGTATCAGTTTTCAAAAATATAATCAAGCAGGATAGGACATGCCCATCAAGTTGTAGCAGGCACTATCCCAAGTGGAGGCCAGTACAAACTATGGTAGATTAATGTAATTCTCACTTTATGTGGTCAGTGGTGAGTATCGTCCACTTCAGAAAACGACACTACCGGTATGATCGACCGATATAACAATTGTAAACCGTATCCTCTTATCGGAACGTTAAAGTTATAGGATGTCTCTGGCTTATAATCTCTGTTATCGATTAAGACTGAAATACATAAGGTGAATTCGCTTTCAAAGATCCCAAATTCAATGTAGTTCTGTGTAATTAGCCGAGAACACTTCTGCCAAGGAACAAACAATGTGCGCCATTAAAAGTATTGATTTTTGCAAGATTCCCCGACGTCCAGCTTTATGGACGAGTTCCTCGAACATAAACAAAAGCTTTTGATACCTGGTCAAGTTTCCGTATCATTAGAAACTAATTCACGGGAACAATACTTCGTTATGCCTCTTCATAGCTGTGTGACAGGTGTTTACTGAGCCAAAATCTTGACCAAAACACGGACCGGTAGATTTCCTTCCATTCGTTTAGCACAATAATTCTAACTATGAGAAGAAGAAAAGATTTTTGTGTTTGTTTGATTTGGGTTTAGCGTTGTACTTGGTTTTATTTCATTCACATGACGGCGGGCCAGTCCAATGGGTGAAAGAAATTACCACCGGCAACAAATACAAAGACAGGACACTGGACGTAATGCAAAGACATCACAAACAGATTGTCTTGATGCTACCCCTTAGCTTTAAGAGTACCGGGTAAAATGAACTCAGCAGTTGTTTATGATTTACTATATATGTCTGTTCAATTCTCTCATTGGACCATGTACGACAAAATTGAGCGTTATGTGACTAATACAGTTACCTATAATACGCTTGACAATTGCGCCTGCTTTCATATAACGGCGTTCCAGACCATTGTGAGACCGAAATCACCCCTGTCGTCACTGGTATCCGACCTGGGATATAGTATAAGCTTATACTATATCCCAGATCCGACACAGAGCCAAGTATCACACACATAACTGCTTCTGGGAGCACCGGGTCAGGAAGCTCTGGCCCAACCGACCTCCTCAACACTGTGCTATGCTCCATACACCAAGGTGCGAAAAGTCTATCACGTTAACGAGTACACATTTTACATCGTAGTATACGGGGATGAATTGTTTCCGTCACATCACTGTCGGTACAAAGATCTTTTAGACGAATGTTTATTTTATACACTATGCATTAATTGGCGAACCCCAGATAACAATCGAGAACAATTCTAAAATACAATGCAGGCGAATAAATATTGAATTAAATTGAAATTAATATAAATAAATAAAATTCTCCAGGAACGTAATAATAGGTTTAAATTGAATAAACTGTGTATACTAAGGATGGCCTTTTTAATTGGCATTCAGAAGCTAGCATGATAACATGAAAAGCAAGACTTCATGAATGGTTAACTTCTAGACTTATTGATATACAACGTTTCGGTGAGACCCAAGAACCTTGAAAACGGTGATATCTAGACAGAAATGTTCTTTAAAAATAAACCAAGAAGTAGATAGTTTATAAAGTTTTGCTTATTATGTTTTATTAAGGATTGTTATATAATTAGAAATCAAAACAAAATTGCAGTTCTGAATACTTTGATATATGAGACAAGAGCATGCAATTGCATTTTAACGGCTGTAAATGGTTTGGGTAAACGAAAGAGATGCATTGGAATGGACATCATAAAATAAGTCTTTATTTAATAGCGTGTAACCAGTCAAAGTTATTATATAGCGCATGATATAGTGTTCACCGGCCATCAGATCAAATTCAGAAGGAGCTTTATTGTCAAGAAAACGTTAACCTAATTCAGCTCAAATTGTGCTATGAAGTAAACATCAAACATGGTTATTGACAGATGATATGCCTTCTGGGCATATAACATATCGTATGGCACTATAAACAGTTTGTGAACAGCTGGTAATTAACCTTTTATAAAAAGTTCATTACACTATATTGGCATTATACAAGACAAGAAAATCATCAGCCACCGAAACAAAAGCCTATTAACTTGATTTGGGACCATTACTTCTGAGAAAGGTTCAGAATGGTCTCGTTAGAGTTCAACGCACCGATGATTACGCAACATAAAAAGTCCCAAATATGTTTAAATGTATAATCTTGTTCTCGTAACAATAATAGATGTAACCAGATAGTGACACGACTCTTGGTTTCGAAGTAAAAACAATATAGTTCGCACTTCGTTTGTTTTACGGTTTATTCTCTTTCAAGATGATAAACCGTAGTTATAAATTGATGGAAATGAAGCAGGCGAAGGATGAAGTGGAAATAATAAATATATCATCATGAACTCCTTCACATTGAAAAACTTAGTACTGCAGCATTGCGTGTCATATAAAACAAAGTGAACGATTTCCCTCTATTTTAAAATCAAGTCATCCAATAAAATTATTTTACTGACTGTGAGAAAAATTTTCCCGAGGGTGGCAGCTGGGGTTTCAGATATTCAACACTTTCCAATCACCTAGGGACGTTTCCCCAAAACAGTCCCCTAAGAAGTTGCTTTTGGATTTTATACTCTTAAGTTGTCGCGATATGTTTTTCTAAATGTATTGATTTTCAATGAGCACTTTACTGTGCTCTGGAGCCCGTGTTCTGCTATCAAGCTGAGGTGTTCTGAGAGGCTCTTGAATAAGCCCTTCAAGTAACTCGAGGTAATGGATGATTTGATGCGGCAAACTGACACTAGGGGGCGGTATAATGGTATCCCACTCCCAGAACAGTTAATAAATCCACTATCTGTATGTTTTATGGCCCGGTGTAAATGACATCCTTGAAGGCAAATCACACCTAATAAAAATGTAATTGTAATATGACTCTCACGTGTGTTATAAAATAAATACAAGTAAACTCTTTTGATCAGTATCCCTGATCGACAATTCATAAGACGTGAATGTCGGCACCTTTGCTGCGATAAATTTAATATCCGCCGTTACTTTACATTTATCTTCAAAACCAATATCAGTTTTTCATAAACTAGGCTGAATTTGCACAAGAGACCTATGATTGCGGTATAAATTAGGTAAGCGGAGTGAAAAATGGAAAGCCATTGTGTATTGTCTTATTGGTTTGTTTTAGTATAGGCATATACGTACACGCATATCTTATTCTGACTATACATAATACACCTAGGATGGATAAGAAAAAGTATATATATTTGTTAAAACTGCAGAAAGACAAGTTTGCTTGCCTCCACCTGGATTCGAACCCGGGGCCGTTGTGTTGAAATAAAACTATCTTTAAACAATTAATAGCTACGTTAAAAAAAACAGCTAAAGCGCTGGGCAGTTCAAGCAATCGACGACCGCTTGACCGTGAGCCGCTCGACTTCTTTCGAGCGACGTCAAAGAGGGAAATGCTGACAGTCGAACAAACAAACCAAACACCGCTTAGCTTGGCATTTTATTATTTGCCTAATAATATGGACAGTGGTTCAGTTTAATAACTCTTTTTTTGTGGCTGGTTTTGAGTGAACCGAAGGACTGACGTACGCAAAGAATTCTTGGATAAGTTCAAATAAGAATTCTTCATTTAAAATAAGGGAACACTAACATTTGTGTAGAAGATATTTTCGTCGCTGTGGCAGAGTTATAAATTGATGTATGGCGTCTTCACTTGAAAATCGTATTAAAGCCGTCATAAACCGTTCATGCAAAACCCTCATTGGCATCGACTTAAACCACAGAAGGTGCTGATGAGAAATTGTTTTAGAGTCAACATTGACATTTTCAGTAACAAGAAATGGCCTCAATTTAGTGTCAAGGAACGGACTCATATTTTATCACCTAATAATATAGCCCTTCCGATGGAGCAATTCTTTTCTTGTTTCCATGTGAATGGTGGAAGTTTAATCGGGCATCTGCAAACCGAATAGTGAATATAGTTAGCGATTTTTTTGCGTTCTTTGTATTATTTCAGAAGATTATTAAATCGAGTTGCGCATTCCCAATATTTCTTCAACCTTTACGGTAAATTGTACCAAAATAACCGTATGAGATAAGACGCCCATCCTTGATAATTTGGAAATAAAGCGGGCAGCCATTTGCTTTCGAGGAACAAATGTGCTTCTAACAATATCAACCTGTTATATTATAATAATAATAATAATAAAAATAAAACTAATTTTTTAATTTCAACAGGGTACACATATTTAGCAAGAATGCTTGTTTCCAATATGGCCCTATATAAACGTATATACAGAGTAATTATCAGTTAGTTTTAGGAGTAATTTTTCTTATCCCGGTGCCTATCCCATTTTACTCAAACCCAAAAGGACCGACATGAGAAAAGACCACCACTAAATTAGTATTTGTCCTTTTAACCTCGAATCCTGATTATAGGTCGACCATAATTAACAAGTTTCTTACTGGCTATTTAAATTTAGAATAATGAGATGGTCGTTTGTTCATCAGCAGATCATGTTGATAATAAATTAAATCAACAGTGTTTATGAACAGACCGGAGATTTCGAATTTCATGTTAGACTCACCCTTCGGCGAACCGGTTCATTCTTCGTCAGTTCCAAGCTATAGAACAGAGAATTTGAAACGAGGATTAAATGGCGTTTATTTAAGGTAAGAATTGCGCGGAAACTGAATTTGGGACCATTGATTAGCCCAACTTGATGTATTAATAAATGTCTCCAGAATTCTTTACAATCGCAATGAACTGTTGTTGTGTTCTCAGTACCTTGATTACACAATATTGTTCCTGGTTTAAAATATTCAAGGATTAAAACGCAAAAAGGAACCGTGTTGAACATATTGCAGCCTAATTTTCTGTTTGGACTTCTCCTATTTACGTGGTTAATTGAAGCCCCTGGTCATTGACCTTTACATATAACACTGTCTGTGTTTTCTAGTATCTTAACCCAACGTGCCTTTGTGATTTTTCGGCCGATCACCTTCCGGTTCTCGGGGAACTTGATCGGAAATGTTTTCCTTAGCCCCTGTTTAGTGTTAAAGATTGGAAATGACTTTGCTGCGTGTTTCTAATGGTGATCCTGAGATTAACTCTAGTAATTCTCACAGGCAGGTCAGTCTTAAAGGAAGCTGGGTTGGGCACCACGCGATAAATCAAGTTGCTCTGATTCCATAGCAGCACAGAAAGTATATATTAAGTGAAAAATATTTGTTTCCATTTACCTGAAGACATAATAATTCTTGGCCACATAAAACTTATTTCTACGTATTCATAATCCTGAATTGCTGTAAGTGGAAGCGATCATCTTGTTTGGATTGGATCCTGTACGATTGTCTATGGTATCCTATAGATTTTTCTTAACCATATCGGATTTTATAATTATTCTATGGGATTGTAGAGTTATCCTATAGTATTTCCAAAATCCTATAGTATCCTATAAGATTTTTCTGTAAGGGCAAACCTATCCAACTTATTTGTATATTTAGGTCTTCAAAATGAGTGTTGTAGGGTGAATCTACCTTTGAATGAATCTATTGCCATATTCAGTCACATTGGTTTTCAAAAGGAAATCCGGCTATAGTAGGAATGTAGCAAAATTAATCAGCTCTAGCCACAGGCCAGACAGTCTCTGATTGAAACAATTTTCGTGTTTTTAGGCCATTTGGTGATTGTACTAAATGAAGTCATGTGGAATCTGTTTTTAAGGGAGTCTTTAAAACTGCCTGATTTAGAGTCCGTTCTATCTGTCTGGATTTTGGCAGACTTTCAACTCCATGCCCACAGAAACTGAATTCATCTTTGGCTAAATCAATAAGGCTCTGATCTCTTATATTTACATCATCAATAAACCTGAACGGTTTCTTATCCGACATTTTTTTACCTTTGCGGAGAACATAAACCATTTGCAAGAAATAAATTGAGTTAGAGCTAATAATTTTATCTGTGCAGGTGATATCGCCATTGTTAAAACAGTATGCCTTCGACAATCCTTTGGAGATGTGTGCTACATATAAGCGGTGCGGACGTATTATGTAATTAATATGGTTTGATGTCCTTTAGGAACATAAGGTTAAATCCCAATGAACGATACCAAATGCACTGCCAGGTCAATCAACTATATTTATTCACAGACTTATTCCGGCATTCCGCGATACACAGCCTCATTTAACCTAATCTGTAAATATTCATACAAACAATTGAGCTCAATGCCTAATCAGGTTTCCGTGTCATTAGGATCTCATTCACTGGTGCTAGGCATCATTATTCCTCTACATATCCACTCAGCAGGTGTTGGTATGAGAATCTGAACTGGATCCGGAAATGTCTTGAATCCAAAGATTACCTCGATTATAATGGTTTCCTTTAGCATACTTACCATGTGGATTTTGAAATTGTTTCTTGAAGTACTAACTTACTGAAAGATTTCGATAAAAATAAATAAAATATTTAATATACGAATGTAATAAGTAAAACAAAGTCTTATATACGATTCTTATAAATAAAACAAAATTGACGTTGCTTCAAAGGGTAAGACAACAAAAAGTGGGTTCGAGAAGGTAGGTTCTTTACAGCTGTTCCCTTTTAAGTATGTATAAGGATTTCATAATCAATTTGGTGACTAAAGTTGAAAACTCGTGTATGGTAGACTGTGTATGCCATCCAGTTTCTGTCTGTATAACATTGACTATTATTCAACGTTAATAATAATAACCACAAAGAGACGTTATGGTTATAAATCAATTAATTTGTTTTAAATGAAGCTGAAGAATATTTATTCAATAATTGTTTTAAAAAGATGATGGTGAAATTTGTTAACGTTTAAAAAAAATGTTTAGGACTTCCTTTGACGTTTTATCCCATTATCATTTTTTAAAGACTGCTGTCAAGAACTATTTTAAGTAACAGTTTGCTCTATTTATTGTTTAATTTAATCATCCGTTTTATTCAAGTTTCACTTGGAATAATTTTACAGGCTTTCATCTAATACTTTATGATGGAATGTTTTTGTTTTGTATGTAGTTACGTTAATTGTACATATTTTTTTTCATTAAGGTCCGTAATGCGTTTTTCGCAGGTTGTCCGTTTATTCCAAATACACAAGTTAATTAATAAAATAAAATAATGAAGTCAGAAACGATACGGCATGAAAGGTTCACCAAAGTGAAGTTGTCAGTTATTTAACAATAATGGATAATTTTCCCATTCTAAAAGACACAAAAATCATCAATTCCGAATGATGTTTATAGAACAAAAATTGTGCTGTATATAGTGTTTTGATACGTGTCTGGTTTATAATGGTCATTAAGGGATAAAGTTATCGTGCTGGTACTTCCTTGACCTCCATATTGTATGCAAAAACCTAACTTCGGTTTGTTTGATGTTTGTTTGATTGGGGTTTAACGTCGTACTCAAGGTATTTCACTTATATGACGACATCACTGGCAACAAACAAAGACAGGACGGGACAAATACAGGACTATAACAGGACGCAATACAGGCACCACAAACAGATCAGCTTCCTGTTCCCCTTTAGCTC